>PVKC010000411.1:10006-27408 GCA_004027635.1 Crocidura indochinensis | reverse complement strand
ATCTGCCACAGAAACCATCAAAGCCCTAAAACAGTAGTGGGATATACTGACAAAACTCAATGAAATGAATGCTTCACCGAGAGTACTCACCCAGCCAGGCATACATAGATATTTGAAGAAAGAATACATGCCATAAGAATAAATAATAGCTCAGAAACTTTGCAGACTCAAAACCAGTCTTAAAAAACTAACTGAAATGTCAAGTTTAAATAAAAAATGACCAATAGACACAACAAATTCCTAAAGCAGGATGACACTAAATCCCATGACAATTACCTCTCTCAATATTAATGGACTAAATGCATCAATTAAAGGATACAGAGTGGCAAAATAAATCAAAAAGCTGAATCCAATATCCTGTGCCTAGAAGAAACACATATGAATAATCAGAACAGACATTTAAAATGAAGAGTTGGAATATAATTATCCAAACAAACGTCCTAGTGGACATACTATTATCAGGTGACACAGACTTGAGACTATAAAATGTTAGAAGGATTATACTTCAAGAACTCTAAATTTTTCCAGAGATAAAAAAATTATTTCTTATTAGCTATGACAAAAAGAAAGCTTAAAAGCACATTCAAATGTGTCCATAAAACCAAGCTGGCGGAATGTGGGAGAGAAAGGAACTCTCATTCACTGCTGGTGGGGATGCTGTCTAGTCCAACCTTTAAGGAAAGCAGAAAGGTTTCAGGTTTTAAATTGAGCTACCATCAAATCCAGCAATACCACTCATAGAACCACAAAAACACAATACAAAAATAAATGTCCTCTGCATGCCTATGTTCATTGCAGTTCTATTTAAATAGCCAGAATCTTGACAATCCAAGTAGCCTTTAATGGAGGAGTAGCTAAAGAAACTGTGGTACATCTACACAATGGAATACTGTGCAGCTCTTAGGAAAAATGAAGTCATGAGGTTTGCCTATACATGGATGGACATGGAGACTATTAATCTGAGTGAAAGAAAGTCAGAGAGAGAGATATACACTGAATAATCTCACTTTTATGTGAGATATAAAGAAATAAAAGACAGGATGGTAATAATACTCAGAGATAATAGAGATGAGGGCCAGAAGGAGAAGCCAATGATATGAAGCTTACCACAAAGAATGGTGAATGCAGTTAGAGACATAGCTACACTAAAAACTATCATGACAGTAATAGTGAGAGAAATAGAATGCTGCTCTATAAGACAGGTCAGGGTAGGGAAGGAGATAACTGGGGAATAATGGTAGAAAGAAACTTGCAGTGGTGAAAGAGTTGTTCATTTTATGACTGAAATACACCTATAACTTTGTTTGTAGCCATGGTGTTTAAATTAACAAATTATTCAAATAAAATATAATGTGTCTATTATATTAGCAGGCTGGGATGAAGAAGTAAATGTTATGTCATGCACTCAATGAACATTGATGGAGGAAGGTCGACACTGGTGGTGTGATTGGTCATGATCCATTGTATATCTGAAACCCAACTATAAAGGTCTTTGTAAATAGCAATGCTTTCAATAAAATAAAATAAAATAAATCTTAAAAAATAAAATAAATCTCAAAATAAGAAATGTGTATTTCTGTACTTATTGTGGTGCATTGTACAATCAAAAGGATATGGAAACATTGATCAATTCAATGATAGATTAATCAAAAAAAGGTGGTATATGCTTCTAAAATTAGATGGAAAAATTATAAAATCAGAGAGTATTTAGCAATATTTTGCAGTATTTAGCAATAGTTAGTTATCAGATTAAGTAAAATAAGCCAGAGAAAAAACAAATACTAGATGAAATCAATGCTCTGTGCACTCTAAAGAGAGAAAACAAGGAGATAGATAAACATGTTAGAAAATGACAATTCTTTGAATTTCATTTAAAAATCTTGTTATTTCAATAGGCCATATTGCTCTCTGTTATTAACACCTAATTCTCTGTGGCATTGCTGATAACTCTTAGTTAGGGACTTTGCCACCTTTTCTCCCTTGCTTCTAGTTTCATGAACCCAACATAGGGTATGACAGCAAGCAAATACAGAATTCACACTCAAACACCTCTTCTCACCTTCCTACATGCCCCCACAGATAAGGCATCTTGTGATTCAAACAGAGTAGGGAGCATTAGGGGTCTCTGTTCTTTTCACCCTTTAACAATGTCCTCTCTGGGATTGAGTCAACAATAACTGCACATGCTGAATTGGAAACAAATCTCACCTTCAGGATGAATTTAAGCAGGCCATTTCTATCCATCTGAAGAAGGTTCCCCAAGAAGGGCAGAGGACGGGGGCCAGGAGGGAGGCTTCCATGAGTCTTTGGATGAGCCTTTGCCATCAGCAGCATCACACCAGTGAAAAGAGCCAGGAAGAGAAGTAAAGCACACAGCTCCATGGTTCTGGTCAACCAGTTTTCCTCTCCACGTCTGGCTGAAGAAGGACTTTGAATATTGAGAAGCCACTCTACTGATTACACAACTTCCTAAAATCTGCACCTTCCTTTCATTAATCACAAATATTTACTTCACTAAGTAGTGTTCAGTACAGGTATTCTATACCTTCTAAGTACCTGTCAATCAGGTGGACTCAGATTTGTCTACTTATTCATTTGTGAAAGCTTAGTGGAATCACAAGCACAGATAAAGTATTTCTGAGGACTTTCAAGTTCCCTTTAAGACTCACAAATATATGCCAAATAGTCATGTTTTTCAAAGACTTATAATTGAAAAAATATACATATGTAGTGACACAATGGAAAAATATAGACAGTATAAATCCCTTAATAGAAAAGAGATAAGATATAGAGATGGAGAAGAATAGGAAAAGGACAAGTTACTTAGAAAGAATATAGGAGAATAAAGACAGAAGAAAGGGCCTGTCTCAAAGTCACAGGTATAGATAAACACGCAGAGCCTAGAAGACCACTCATGCTGCTTTTCTCCCTAGAGAGAAAAAAATGGTTTTTCTCCCTAAACAGACGAAACATCCCGTTTTTCTCCCTAGAAACAAACATCTTGTTTTACCTTTAAATAGAACACTTATCCTGTTTTCTAACTAACCATATTGAATCGTGTTTTTTCTACTTTTCCTGTTTCCCTCCTAACCTGATTGGCTGAGACACATTATAAATATCCTTTCCCATATTTAAAAAAAAAAGTTGGTTAGAGTTATTCCCCCAGAAGTTAGACTGAGATATTTTAGAATCTGTAAACTCTCTAATTGACTGAGATCTGACTTCACCAGTCACATTACAACAGGGAACACAGTTTAAAGTTTGGACTCCAATTGTGAAACTGCTTCAACATAACATCTTTCTATTTTATTTGTTTGTTTTTGTTTTGGGGTCACAGCAGTTGACACCCAGAGGTTACTTCTGGCTATGTAGTCAGAAATCGCTCTTGGTTTAGAGGACCATATAGGATGTCAGGGATTGAACCAAGGTCCATCCCGGGTCAGCCATGCAAGGCAAATTCCCTACCACTGCTCTATTTTTCTGGCCCCAACTTCTTTTTATTTTTAAGAAGTTACAAGAAATATAATTGGAATACAATAATGCAAAGATATTGAACAGCAACACATTAATCAGTTCTGACATTGCACACATCACAACAATTAAGATAGTGAATATGTCCACCACCTTGTAAGTTTCCTCATGTCCTGTCATCACTTCTCTCTCCCCAATACCCCATGATCTGTATAAGCATAATGTAAGTAATCATAATATCAAACTTTCTAATTCAAATAGCAATTATTGATATTCCATGTCCAGGAAATCATTGATCAGCTGCTATAACCACAGATTAACTTGTATTATCTCAATTCAATAAAGTGACATAACACAGAGTATGCTCTCTTTCATGTGCTTAACACACCTGTCAATAATCTTGAAGTCTGAAGTAGGAAGACTATTGGCCACAAAAATCTGTCTAAGTATAAAAGTCATAAAGTATAACTTGAACTTTGTATAAGAAAATATTTTACAAGGTCTTACTTTAATTTTCTTTTGATTGAAATATTGTGATTTATAAGTTGATTTAGGCATACTATATTGCCAACACCAATCCCAATGTCCTGTGACCGTCCTTCTAAACATTGTCTCTAGTTTCCCTTCCATGTATGCTGCTTATCAGACACATAAAAATTTACTTCATATATCTTGCCCCAGCAAAATGTATAATTCAATTATAAGAAAATGGATAGTGATGAGGTGATCACAGACCCTGAACACCTTCAAATGCAGTCCCAGCAACAAATGGACTCCTGATCATTTGAGAAGAGCTAAATGGGGTGTGGATATTACCCATGGTATGTGTAGCAACAACAAAGAGATGTGGGGCCAACACTTATCTGGAGGAACCTTAGGCACCCATTGTGAGGTGCAACCACCAATGAGTCCCCAGTGTTAAAGGTATCAGCGGTCTGTTCATCCACACACTCAAAGATCATGCTCAGATTCATGGTCAAAGCAAATACAGACATAAGATAATCCCTCAGGCACAAAAACTCCCCTGATGCCTACCTAACACTGTACAATGGATAAAGTGGACGGTGATATAGGAAAGAAGCACAATTAGTCCACAAAAACATATTGTAAACTGCCTCAAGAAAATCAAGACTGCAATCCTGCAGACCTAATCAGAACTAATCACACATTTATCTTCTATTTAAAATGAAGTTCAGAGTGGAAATGCTTACGCAGTTAAATAAGCCAAATAGAAACAATAGAATGGAATGTCAGACAAACAGGAAGATAGAAAAACTGGAATGAGAAAACTACTAACAGAAATATTAGAGCAAAATTGAAAGGACTCACCAGTAGGGTAACAGCTATAGAGGGCAGTGCGGATGACCTCAAAGGCAAAGGCCAAAAAAACAGCAGAAAACAACAAAATATGGGAGGACCTAGTCAAAATAAATGAACAGATGATGGAATAAATCTACAAAATGAATGAGTGAATGGCCATAGTATGTTGGATTAAATTGAACAGCAACTGAGACATTGTAAATGGCCTCTACTGTGCTCCCTGGTTTATCCCCTATTCTGCTCCATGAGGCGTGAACCACCCCAGCCAATAAAGCTCACCATATCAGATAATGTTTGATCTAGGAAAATCAATGAACTTACAAAGGTTAACTTCTCAAAACTTAAAACCCATCAAAAATAGGAAGAGGAAATGAACAGACACTTCTCTGAGGAAGACCAACAGATGGCCAACAGACACATGATAAAATGCTCCTCACCACTTGTCATTGGGGAAATTCAAATAAAGACAACAATAAGATACCATCTAACTCATATAAAAAATAATAGGAACAATCTCTGTTAGCTGGGATATGGTGAGAAAGAAACTCTCATCCACTGTGAGGGGAATGCTGCCTGGTATAACCCCTATGGAAAACAGTATGGAGGGTTCTCAATAAATTCAAAATTGAACTGACCCAGGAATCCCTCTTTTGGATATCTATCCTCAGGACAGAAATACATTCATCCAATAAGATGAACACGAACTACTATTTATTGCAGAACTCGGTACAAAAGCTAAAACTTGGAATCAACTGGCATGTCCAACAATAAACGAGTAAATCATAACTATGTGGTACATATATTTCTCTTCTGGAAAGAGAGGGCAAAATGCATTCAGCTAAAAAATGTCCTTACAAAAGAGAAAGGATTAGAATGCTGCCTCAAAAATGTAGAAAGACTTGGAATGTCTTACAAAAGGCTTGCTACAACAACAACAAAAAGAAAAAAAAGGATAAATTACACAAATGTATATTTGACAAATGCTTTTAAAGATACTTTGCATTGTGCTCATATTTCCTTAGATGTTGTTACGAAAGATGCTTTCCCTCTCACAAAGAGATTCTCCAAGAGTTTGGCCCAAAAGGTAGCTGGGGAGTGGGGGTGGAAGTGTGGGAAAGGCAGTGAGAGAGAAAGCAGTCTTCCAATTAAAGGCCAGACCACTTAGAATGGTCAGCTTCCAGCAGGCTGGCCTCAGGTGGAGTCAGAGGTAGGCGCAGAGGCAGGGTAGGACACAGGGCTCTCTACATCTCATTCAGGCCCAGCAGAGTTTGGTCCAGCATCCTGTTTGTACACAGGTGCTCCTCTTTGGTTCATTTCAGTTTATCTTCAAAATCACAAATGGTCTTTTCCAGCTTGGCTAGTGATCTCTCAGAAAATTTAACACAGGTCTCTGCCTCTTCAATTTTATCAGCAAAATCTTGATCTTTTCTTTCTATTTATCTTATTTTTGGGAATACTTTTCCTCAGCATCACTCAGATACTTCAGGTTCTGGTCCATCAGTCTGATCTGCTCATCCATCTCTCGGCAACGGAACTGTAACATTTCAGCCCGCTCCTTTTTCATTTTCAACTCACCCACAATAATTACCAACTTAAGAGCCACCTCTTCATATTTCCAATCTGCCTCTGCTGCAATATGTTTAGCTTCTTTGAGTTGAATTTCTTGAAATTCCATTTTTTTTCTTCATCTTTTTTAGGCCCAGTTCTTAATGACCTTCATTCCTCTTTCACTCTCATCAGCTGCTTTCTCAGCCTCCTCCAGCTTTTGCAAGGTGGTCTCCAGGCATTCTTGAGCATGATCCAATTCCTCTTCAACCAGCTGAATATTACTATTCAAGAATGCCACCTCAGCCTCAGTTTGTTCCCGGGCCCACCTTTCTCCCTTTACTTCCCATTGGAGGTCCTGCCCTCTCCTTCACTTCAGCCTTCTGCTGCGTAACCTGGATCTTACACTTCACAGTCTCTATGGTGGTGATTTCAATGATGGTGCCCTTCAACCTGCTTTCGTGCTTCTTGCAGCCCCTGCTCTCTGCTCTGCATCTGAGTGAAGTATAAAGAGGTAGTTATTATATTTCACTTCTCTGATTTATTCTCTCTGCCAGATATATTCCCCTAGCCCTTAACTTTCTTTTTTTTTCAAATCTCCTTCCTCTCCTCCAACCATCTCCTCCAGAGTCAGCTACAAGATTCCAGGTTTGGCCTTTTGAAAAGATTCTCAGAGTTCTGCTGACCAGTTACTGTTATGAGCCATTAATACAGACCCCTCAAGTTTCTATCGATGGATTTCTTAGATTCCCAATTTCTTCATAGTTCAGATATTCTGTATTGGAATCTGAAGGACAGCCACCTTCTGTATATTACTTACAGGTGTATTTCTTGGATTTGTATTAGCTTGTAGTTTCCCATTATCTATTGTAATTATAGTTCTCCCCAATTTTTATTCATTACTTATATGAATTTTTATTGCACAACATTTTCTGGTTTGTTTCTTTTAATAACTTTTGATTAGTACCTTTTTTGACTTGCTAAAATTATCCCAAATGTTGTTCTTTTTATGCTGTGGCAGGATTTTTGCTTGGGTGCATTATATTGGAAAAATTAAAGGTTCAAAAGGGAGTTTTATCTATTAAGGATGGAACCTCAAATTATTTATTAATATAGAGAGGTTCTCCTCCTCCTTAAACATCATAATTTAGAGTATTGACTTCAGCTCCCTTCTCTCATATTTTGACCAAACTCCCCTAAAATTTGTACATATTCAGATTTTTAATGAACTTCTGCATGGACGTTTCCTAAGGGATTTCCTCATGGATATTACCTAAGGAAGAATAGCTTGGAAAAGATCCAGGTATTCATCAATGTTACATCGCACTTTCACCCAGTGTCCGTTGGAGCAAGTCTTCTGTCAACCAGGAAGGGACTCAAAACTGTACCCCAGAAAATGGGCTTTTTTGCCCTCATGGGATCAATTTGAAAATAGACTTCACCTTATCAGCTAAACGGACTTCCTGAAATCTCTTCTGAGGACCTTTACTTCTGATTACCTTGGAAATGTCTAATAGCTGCTTAATATCCCCACTACTTTCCAGATATATGATCATTGAATCCTGGCTCCGTCATCTTATTTACAAAGGAAGACCTTGTAAGAACCCTTTAGCTCGAACTCTGGGGATTATTAAATTATCGTCAATGGAGCTTATAGTTAATTCCTTTACTCATGTTTCTGGATATGGATACCCTGTCTTTAGACCTAAAAGATTTTCTTTACATTTTTCCTTTTGATGCACTTAGGCAAATTGTTGCATTTCGTTTGTCTTAGTTTTTTCCTTGTCCTTTTAGGGTCTATTATTTATTTTCCTCATTTTACATTTTTTAAAGACTAAAAAAGGTGGAAGTATGAAATGCAGAGAGCTCTTTATAATATTTCTCTTTTGTATCTTCAATCTATCTGCTTTTCCCCGCCTTTTTTAGGGAGGTGAGGCTTAGAGCAGGGGGCTTTTTGCAGCAGATTTACTAACTTCGAATTTGGAGCAGCTGGTTGGCTGGTAAACAGCTTGTGTTCGAATTTCTTGCTGCCTTTTACTCTCATTTTATGTGGATTATTTACTGTGGATCTATATGACTGGAACTGCTTCCCCTGTCCTTGCTGGGTAGGGGAATGGGAATACTCTTTCCTTCCTGGGAACTGTGGGATAACCAAACCTCAACCCAATTTCCAGCAAATAACTCATTACACATATATACAAGGGTATACTATATAGCTATAAGGAATGATGCGATAATGACATTTTTCCACAATATGGATAGATCTGGAAGATATTATGTTAATTGAAGCTATCCAGAAGAAGGATAAATAGATCATTATATTCATTTATATGTGCTATTTAGAATAACTGCATAAAATATGCATTGTTCTAAAAGGGAGTTGTCTCAAACACCTTTTGCCAGAGTATAGAGAAGGAAAGAAAATGATGGAAGGAGAAGATAGACAAATATGAAAGGATGGAAGTCAGGTATCACACGGTCTCAGGTACATTGGTATTTGGTTTATTAACTGTCCATTGAGTAATTCATTTAGAGGCAGTTTGGGTACTGTGAGTTATTTTTTGAGAAGTGCAAGTTATTTTTTGTCCCTCCCACAAAAGTGAGAGGTTTTCTGGTTAGTGACCTCTAGGTTGAAATTTTCTTTCATTCAGTAATTTGAAACTCATTCACTTTTTTTTCTTGGATAATTTCATGACAGAACTGGCTTGTATCTTATGGATTTTTTTTTATAATTAAAGATTTTCATCTCCCGTACTGATTTAAAAAGTCTATCATTCTCTTTTTTTGTCATTTGAATGACTGTATGTTTTGGTGCTATTCTGTTACATTCTATTTTGTTTGGTAATCTTTTTGCATCCTGGTTGTACAAACAGCCTCTTTCCAAAGAGTCAAAATGTTATCTGCTACTATCTCTCTCACTATTTGTTCTTCCTCTTTCTCTTTTTTTCTTTCTCACATCCCTATCATTTTTAGGTTATTTCTCTTCTTTATCCATTTCATACCTTGTGTATCTTTATTATAAAATATTTATTAATGCACCATAATTACAAGCATGATTGTAGTTGGGTTTCAGTAATAAACAGAACACCCCCTTCACCAGAACAAAATTGTCACTACTGATGCCCGGAATCTCCCTCCTCCCCAACCCATTCTACCTCTCTCATTCATTAACTTTGGCATGCTATTTGTTAGTGTATTTATATCCCTAATAGCATTCGCCACTCTTTGTCATGAGCTTCATATTGTGGGCCAGTCCTTGCAGCCCTTCCCTCTATTGTCTCTAGAATTATTAAAATAATGTCTTTACCTATTTTAAAAATCCATAGATGAGTGAGACTATTCTGTGTTTATCTCTCTACCTCTGACTTATTTCACTCAGCATAATAAATTCCATGCACATCCATGTATAGAAAAATTTCATGACTCCATCTCTTATGGTGGCTGCATAATAGTCCATTGTGTATATGTACCACAGTTTCTTTAGCCATTCCTCCGTTGAGGGGAATCTTGGTTGTTTCTAGAGACTGGCTATTGTAAATAGCACTGCAATAAATATAGGTGTGAGGAAAGGATTTTTGTGTGCCTAAGGTAAATCCCTAGGAGTGCATACTTGACATATTCTTCCATCATTTTGTTTCTCCTTTTATTTTGACTTAGTTTATCAATGCGGACTTGTAATTTGTCTTGAATCATCTATAAGGTGCACTGCCTAGGTCAGTGGTCTGCAAACTGCGACTCGCAAGCCACATGTGGCTCTTTACACTTTTAATTTAGCTCTTCTGTGTGCCAGGCAGCTGTTCCAGGAGTCAGGACCCTGCTCTTAGCAGTGCGAGTCCTGTGTGCAGCCCCAACCCGTGGCAGCTCCAAGTGTGTAAGATGATACCAAGTATCAACCCTAAACAAAGGTGATTCCCCCAAAGTCATTCTTTCTTAAACCTTGGATATGTAAAAGTCCAGTGAATGTGTACTTTTGTTTCTCTCTCTTAACCTGAAGCCTCCTGGTATTGGGAATTGGTTTTAATAAAGAAAGAGGTGTTCTAGCTTTTTGGGCTCGAGGTAGAGAGTACAAGGTAAAAGGCCATGGACTTCATGATCATCTTTTCCTGGCTAGCTTGGCTTATTATTTCTTTCCTGCTACCCTGCTTCTTCAGACCAGGTTGGGTGGGGTTTAGAAATACAGTGCCTGAAGTGATCTTAAAAGACATTTTATTTTGCACAAGAGTGCATCTTCCATGAAGAGATTTCCAACCCAGTGTTTCCTTTTCCATGGATTCTCATGTTCAGAGTACTCATGATTAAATTTGTGAGCTAATGCCCATATATACTGTTTTCCATATTGATTGTGACTTTCTGCATTATATAAGTGGCAATTAGTAATTTTTTGCAAGATATTGAAATGTGGGAACATATCTCCTTCTCAGATACAGATATCCCAGAATCAGATTCTTTTTTGAACACATCCATCTTATGTCTCACTGTAAAAACTACTTGTGAAGCTCCCCTGCAGAGAAATATGAAATTCATAGAGAAAATGGACAATGTCTGTCAAATACAGAAGCTTAGCTACCCATTCTTGTTCAACTGAGGGTGTACAGAGTTAGAGTTCTGCTTTCACAGAAACTGCACTGCTTCTTCCCTCTTGCCAACAAGGCAAAAGAGCACCCTTCCCCTGAACAACCACTTCACTTCTTCATGGAGAAGATGCTAGTAGTGGGCATACATACTCTCAGCCAGGGTGGTGAATAGCCTGGATTTGATCACAATTGTGAATTTCACAAATTATCTTTACTGTGTCATCTGTCACAGAATTTAGTTCAGTATGGAGTTTTTTTTTAATCCACTCTATCATACAATGAGTGGATACAATGCACGGGTGTGCAACTTCTGTTTCTTGTGACTACACAAAAACACTGAGCCATGCACAGTGCATCATCTGTACATACATCAACACATCAGATTATTATTCTGAGTGTAATGAGTCAGAAGGAGAGGTGTAGACACAGAATGATCATTTGTGGCATATAAGAATAATAAATGGCAATATGATGATAATAAATAGATAAAAATAGGAATGAGGGACAGGAGGACTAGTCCATGATAGGAAGCTTGCCATAAAAAGTGGTGAGTTCAGTTAGAATAGAGAAAGGTACATTATGATATTGATAGTTGGAACATATCACTCTGGACAAGAACTGGATGCTGAAAAAGGATAAGTGACATGCACAGTATCCTTTAATTAACAATATTGCAAACCACGGTGTCATAAAGGAAATTTTGCAAACCTCAGTGTCATAAGGAAAAGAGAGATAGACATAAGCAGAGGAGGGTGAAGCGGAAGGAACTAGGGACATTGGTGGTGGGGAAAGTGCACTGGTGAAGGGTGGTATACATTCTATGATTGAAACTCAGATATGAATAATTTTGTAACAAACATGCTTAAATAGGGGCCTGGAGAGATAGCACAGTGGTGTTTGCCTTGCAAGCAGTCGATCCAGGATCAAAGATGGTTGGTTCAAATCCTGGTGTCCCATATGGTCTTCCATACCTGCAGGAGCTATTTCTGACCAGACAGCCAGGAGTAACCCCTGAGCACGGCCGGCTGTGGTCCGAAAAACCAAACAAAAAAAAAAAAAACATGCTTAAATAAAAAAAATGTTTCTGACACTCTATCATATTTCCTTTATTATATATCATATGCCTTTAACAAAGTGCCGTTTTTGTTTTTGTGTGTATTTTAGTTTGGTTTCTTGCAACACACACTAAAGTGTGGATCGATTTTTTTTCCTTTCAGTGGAATCACTACTTTTCTCTTGAAGACTATCCTTGCTTTGAAAGATTGTTAAAAGGTTTTTCTCTTTTACCTGTTTTATCTCCATATCGTAGGGTTTCAAATTTTCAGCACATTTTGGTTATCAAGGGAAACATTTTGAAATGTTTTGCTTACTTATTGTCAGAAATCAAAGCATTTTTCCTTGAGAAGGGTGTTCACTATCCAGAATTAAAAAACGATCAGTGTTTTCAAAAGCTATATTTCATGGTGGATGTTACTTTGCATCTAAATCAGCTTAATCATAAACTACAGGGGAAAGAAAACACAATTTCTTTCGATGTTAGAAGTTATTTTGTTTGAAAACAAATTATCTGTTTTTGCTCAAGATTTTGACAGAGAAACTTTGATTCACCTTCCAAGCCTGTTAAAACATCACCAAGAAAATAATTCTGATATTGACATTACCTATTTTAAAACAGCACTTTTAAATATGGGGGAAGTTTTTCTCAAGAGGTTTCAGGATTTCAGAAACAGCAAAGTTAAGTTGGCCTTTCTTAAAAAACCTCTGAATGCCACTGCAACGGAATAAAATTTTTATCCCTTTAATATCAACATTGACAACTGTAAAGTGCAATTTCTGGATTTAAAAAACAAAGAACTGCGGAGTTCAAAATTTGAACACAAATGTGAACTTAGTTCATAGCACGAGTGGTCTGCTTTGAAAGACCTAGAGAAGGAAGATATGTTGATTTTTAACACCTGGAATCTTATTCCTTACTCATATAATCAACTAAAAAAGCTAGCATTTCTGTTCTTTCCTTGTTCGGGTCTACATATTTATGCAATAAATCATTTTCAAGCACAAATCTTATCAAGAGTAAATTGAGAAATTGTCTCATCGATGAGAACCTGGAATCATGCTTAAAATTAAAAACAACATCATACAAACCTGACATACTCAAACTATCCAAGGAAATGCAAGGCCAATGTTCACATTAGTGTTTGTGACTCTGTTCGTCATCGTCAGGATGTAATTTTCTCTACACTGTAAGGCAAATTTTATGGAATTTAACTTTATCAATAAATAGTATCGTTCTAAAGTTTTTGTTTTATTAGTTGTACTATTTGTATCCCCCGACCTATGTAGATACTTGCATGCAGAATATTCTCAATAAAAACATATTAAAACTAAAAACAGTGTACCATCCTATGTATTTTCGGTTTTAAAAATGTGGCTCTCGGAGCCTGAGAGATAGCATGGAGGTGTTGCGTTTGCCTCTCATGTAGAAGGTCGGTGGTTTGAATCTGGACATCCCATATGGTCCCCTGAGCCTGCCAGAAGCAATTTCTGAGCATAAAGCCAGGAGTAACCCCTGAGCGCTGCCAAAACAAAACAAAAGAAACAAACAAAACCCCCAGGCCCCCAAAAAACAAAAAAAAATGTGGCTCTCAAAATACATTTCAATCGTGGTTTTGGCGAGATTTGGCTCAGTTGAATAAAAAGGTTGCCGAACACTGGAGGTGATTCTGTAACTATTACTTCATAATGTGCTCTTTCCATTGTTTGGATTCTCCTCTCTTCTGAAAGAGTTCTTCTTGAGATGGTTGCTTGAATTGTTCATCTATTGTTTGTTTAATTTCACTAGCTAGCACATTCTTGGTTTCTGTTGTTAAATAAGAGTGGATTTTATGTGTTCATTCTGTTGATAAATCCATAATCATTCCAGACATAATCATTTATTTGACAGCTTCTAGGATTTGGTCTGACAGCACTGGTTTGTTCAACTGACTCAGTGCTTGGGGTGTGATGGTATCTCTGGTTGAGTCACTTTTAGACTCTGAGTCTGCAGAGATGTTAACTGACTTATCATCCTTGGGAGATGTGGGGTTTCTTTAGGCTAGTCCAAGTAGTAAAGGGTAAATTATCAGCCCTGGGCATGCCTTTATATAGAGAACCTGAGGATGAGTTCTCTCTCTCTCTCTAAGAAGCCTGGTATGAACAATCCAGAGCAAGAAATGAATGTCTATGGACCAGAACAACATGAAGCCATTTAGAATAGGGGTCAGGTACAACCAAGTTCTAATGAAAAGTATGGCAATTTAGTCCAGCTCGAGGGAGCATCAAGGGATTATCCACCAGAGGTTCAAGTCACTCATGACTGTTGGGGTTTTCTTGGATCCTCATAGATCAATTATCTGTTCAAACACCAGTTGTAATATCACCGCACACACCATGTATCCAAACTCAGGTGAACAACTCTAAATCCAATTCGCTACACAAAATAATCCAGACCAGACTGAGGGTGAAACATAGGTATTTTGGCAATATTCTACCTCATATCAAGAGGGAGTTGTCTACCAGAATGGTCCTTTTTATTGAGTACAGAGGCACCCCCAAGTGGGGGAGTATAGACAGAATAAGGACAGATAGCTCAAGTTATCCTGAGCCAATCCCGCCCAGGTTTACATGTAAGAAAATCAACTTTTGGTGCTAAAACCAAGTTGTAAACAAACAGATTCAAATGAATCATGGATGATCTTTGTTGTAAGTAAAATCATGTTGCAAATAAATACAAAGAAAGGAGGGGTGATCTTTGGGGAGGGGATAAAATAAGGCATAATTTAACAATCTACAAGTCTCAGGCATTTTGATGGAATTGGAGGTTTACCTAGGTTTCATTCATATGCCAAGGTGCAGTGATTCTTCATAGTATCACATTTTATTTAGGATTTTCTGGTTACCTATAGTGAGGTTTCAGGTTTACTGTTGTTACACTGGGAGGGCATATTGACCCCATGTTCCAAAGGGCGCATCACCGAGCCTCCAGTTGGTCTGGGAGAACAGAAGAACTGGATTGCAAAGGGTGCCAGATTAATCCTAGAACTTGGGGAAGATCATTGGCTTTTGCACTCCAAGTAAAGTAACTTTTTTTAAAATGAAAAAAAATATGTATAATTGGAAAAAAGCATCTGGACAAGAACAGATACTGAAACAGATACAGTGATGTGCATGATTCTCTTTCAGTAACAATATTTCAAATCACAATATCTAAAAGATAAAAGCATAATAAAAAGAGAGAAGAAAATATTTCTGCCACAAAAGCACACAGGCAGGAGGTAAACATAGGTACATTGGTGGCAAAATAGGTAAACTGATGAAGGAGGTTGTACAATGTATGATAGAACTCCATCATGAAGAACTTTGAAACTTTGAAACTTTTCCATAAGATAATTTATTTCTTTAGGTTATTAATTTATTTATTTAGAGTTTTTAATGTTTAAGAACGTTTGTAAGAACCTGTGCTTCCTACTCATGCTGACTAATGACTCTGGACCTTGTTTTCAGTGCTTAGATTTTGGCAGAAATCAAAGTCCACAAAATGTACATCTGTGTGCGAGGTTGTAAACTATTCATGATTATATTTGTAGGTGAGCAAGTCTATATGTTCTCCTATGTGTGCACTCCCATAAGTATTTATTCATGCATCCCCACACATGTGTCTATGCTCGAATATTTGGGTATATGAAGGGGTATTGCCACACTATTGATATTTTAAAGTATTTCTGTGTTTGTTTTCTCATAGGCGCTGTCTTATATGATAAAAGTTCACCTTTGAAAAGGAATTTGCATTGTTCTGATGGATTTGTACATCATTTTTTATTTTGGGTTTTTTTTCTTTACTATTTTTAATAATATCTTTATTTAAAAACCTTGATTACAAATATGATTGTAGTTGGGTTTCAGTCATGTAAAGAACACCCCCCCTCACCAGTGCAACATTCCCATCACCAATGTCCCAAATCTCCTTCCTTCTCAACCCACCACTGCCTTACTCTAGACAGGCTTTCTACTTCCCTCATTCATCCACATTATTATGATAGCTCTCAGTGTACTTATTTATCTAACTGCACTAGACCTTCCAGCCCTCCTCTATTTTGTCTCTGAAAATTAGTGCAAAATGTCTTTTATTTTTCTTAAAACACATAGATGAGGGGGACTATTCTGCGTCTTTCTCTCTCCCTCTGACTTATTTCACTCAGCATAATAAATTCCATGTACATCATGTAGAGAAAAATGTCATGACTTCATCTCTCCTGACAGCTGCATAATATTCCACTGTCCATATGTACCACAGTTTCTTTAGCCATTCATATGTCGAATGGCATCTTGTTTTTTTCAAGTCTTGGTATTGTAAATAGTGCTGCAAAGAATATAGGTGTGAGGAAGGGATTTTTGTATTGCATTTTTGTATTCCTAGGGTATATCCCTAGGAGTGGTGTAGCTGGATTGTAATGGAGCTCAATTTCCAGTTTTGGAGGAATCTCTATATCACTTTCCATAAAGGTTGGACTAGACGGCATTTCCACCAGCAGTTAATCAGAGTTCCTTTCTCTCCACGTCCCTGCCAGCACTGCTTGTTCTCATTCTTTATGATGGGTGCCAATTTCTGTGGTGTGAGATGGTACCTGATAGTTGTTTTTATTTGCATGTTCCTGATGATTAGTGATATGGAGCATTTTTTCATGTGTCTTTTGGCCATTAGTATTTCTTCTTTGTAAAAGTGTCTGTTCATTTCTTCTCCCCATTTTTTGATAGGATTTGAATTTTTTTCGTGTAGAGTTCTGTCAGTGTCCTGTATATTTTGTATATCAGCCCTTTATGTGATGGGTATTGGGTGAATAGCTTCTCCCACTCAATGGGTGGCTCCTGTATTCTGGGCACTATTTCCTTTGAGGTGCAGATGCTTCTCAGCTTAATATATTCCCATTTGTTTACTTCTGCTTCCGCTTGTTTGGAAAGTTATGTTTCCTCCTTACAGATACCTTTAGTCTCAAAGTTTTGATTTTCTCTTTGATTTCATCTCAAAACTCACTGGTTGTTCAATAGCAGACTATTTAATTTCCATTATTAAAGTTTTTCTTCCCTTTGTCATTCGAATCTAATTCAGAGCCATGTGGTCAGTGAAGGTAGTCTGCAAAATTTCTATCCTCTTGATTTTATGGAAGTATGTTTTATGTGCCAGCATATGGTCTTCCTAGAGAATGACCCATGTACATTTCAGAAGAATGCATGTCCAGGTTTCTGGGAATGGAGTGTCATATATATATATATATATATATATATATATATATATATATATATATATATATATATATATATATATATATATATATATATATATATATATATATATATATATATATATATATATATATATATATATATATATATATATATATATATATATATATATATATATATATATATATATATATATATATATATATATATATA
>PVKC010000410.1:0-63775 GCA_004027635.1 Crocidura indochinensis | reverse complement strand
AACTGGTCTCTATTGCATAGCTTGTAATTGGTGCAATATAATTTTTAACTCGGAATGATTAAATGCAAAGTCTCTATTTAATCACCTCACTAACGCAAGTTCACTGTGAGCTTTAGTCCTCTTAGCTTTATTTTATGCATCAAGGGTCTTCACAAATGTGATTTCTTAGACTGTCTGAATGATTGAGTAGACCTCAATGCAAGGATTGTTAAGTTTCTCTGAAACAGCCTTTCTTTGATAAATCTTTCAAAATGAATAGTCCAGCGATAATAAATCGAGGCATCTTGGGGACTCATGGGACTTTACCTCTGTGATTGATGAAATGAGTCAGCTGTCACCTACATACATAGTAAATAAGGCCATGGAAATGTATGAGACTTCCACCTGAAAATTGACATTGCTTGTTCATTTTTTTTACAGGAAGAATACAATTGAAAGGAAGGGAGCTGAAAGGAGCCATAAGATTGATTGATACAAAGATAGAGTTTAGATTAGAAAACTAGAAAACAGAAGTTGTTATTATTATTATTATTATTATTATTATGTTACTGTGTTATCAGAATATTCTAGGACCCTTTATTCAGTGCAATTACAAAGCATATAATATTATGCTGAGTGAAAGAGAGAGAGAGACAGACAGACAGAGATAGACAGAGAATCTTATTGCCCTTAAGCAGATTAATTATTTAAAAGTATTTTGTACTGGGTTGGAGAATATGTACATGTTTATTACTATAGGCCACCTTCATTGATTATTTAATTTCACTTTTCTCTAAGTAAGTGAACTTTCAAATAAAGAAAACCAAGCTCTTTTACTAGGAAAAGCTATGCAGACTATAAGACTAATGTGTCAATATCTTAGCAAAAGATTCTTTAAATAAAATTGAAATATATGAAGAAAAAAAACAAGACAAAACTTTATTTTATTATATGATAAAGGAAAGCACATTTTTAGTAACTAAGTGTCAGAGAACCCTAATATCTTCATTTACCACAAATATTAATATGGGAGTAAGTAGAAGATTGTTTACCAAAAGACACTTATCTAAAATTACTTAATTATGACTCTCTCAGTCCTATTTTCACCTAAAAGTGCAAATACTCTCTTAAATATTTGATCTAATTTTAAGGATGTGTGTTGGAGGTATCTGCCAGTGGAGGAACAATTTCTTGGTCAACTTTTTAATTTCCAAATTACAGTAACACAAAATTTAAAAATGGGATAAATTTTATATTAATAAGAGATAGCAAGGGGATAAAATGTTCCAAAATAAAATAATGATTTTCCTTAACACTTAAGGAAAAAGAGAGTAGAAGACTCTAAAAATTCTGGATATGAATGATTAAGGTGATGATACAGTGGGTAGGATGCTTGCCTTATAGTCAACCGACTCAGGTTTGGTTTCCAGAACTCAATGTGGGTCTTGGAGCATGAGTAGTAATCATCCCTAAAGCACTGGCAAGTGTAAGTATGGCCCAACATTCTCTAAAACTAAAATAAGATGACCAGTCTCCACTGAATATTACATGCATTCTTTTCCCAGATTTTTAATAATTGGAGTAAATAATGTTTTAGTAAAATTTGTATTTCTAATAAAAATTTTTGCACCTGACTGTAGGGTATAGAATTACCTGTGAACCCAAATGTCTACTTTTTTTCACACTTTTTTTCAAATTGGAAAACTTCACAGTTTTGTCAGGAACATATTGAAGAATGTAAAATGATTATCTCTGAGTAAATAGTCTCCAAGGTGTGACATGTCTCCGGACCCAATTTGCACTTGAGGGTTTTCAACAAAGAAATTTTGAGTGAAAACATAGACCCTAGACACAATTAGAGAACCACTCATTTCTACAAAACTTCTTTAATATACAATTCTATGTGTATATTCCCAAGTATAGCACATAGTATGATATGTGTAAGATATATGATATATTGTATGCATACATATATACAGTAAATATATAAATATAATATGTATTAATATATACATATGAATATAAATATATGTAATATATGATGCAATTTATTACATAGTACATAGTGTAACACAGTATAATATATAGTATCATAGGCTGGTATAAAATACTATAGTGCTATACATAGCATATGCTATATTACAGTAAATTTATAGTTTATACTTTATAATTAATATATATTATATGAAGGACTATATATTATGCCTTCCTAGTAAAAACACTAGTAAACTATACTAGTATGCTTGTCATTATTCTGCTGATAATGGAGAAGTTTAGAGGGTAGGTTTATAATCCTGTTGTGTGTTTAAGTAGTGTCTCAAACTCAATTTACCTTCGGGCCACAGGAGGCAAAGTCGGGGTTGATCCTTGAGTGTAAAGTCAGTAGTAAGCCTTGAACATTGGGGGTGTGTGACCCAAACAACTAAAATAAAACAAAACAAAACAAAACAAAAAAAGATTCCTCTAGGTCAGGGCCACTAAACGTTGTATGGAGGGCCATTTGAGACCCCTGCTGGGCTTCCACCATGTAGACTGCTACTTCTCAGTTGTGTTTTGGAGATAAATAATTCCTGTCACTTTGTTTCAAATAATCCCTGTCACTTGGGTTCAATGACAGTTTCACTTTGAAGTGTTCAGAAAAAAAAGATGACTTGCACATACACATAAAAAATGTTCTCTGTGGATTACACAATTATATGAAAACAGAGATGTAACATGCAAACTCTTAAAATGTAAGTTATTTATGTTGTCAATGCAGAGCTCATACTTATTGGACACAGGATATAGTAGAATCTTGGACAAACTGGGTTAGCAAATTCTTTTAAGAAAAAGAAGTGATACTATCATCCATACACTCCTGCCCTACTGCAGTTTTGAAGGTACTTTAGAAACTGGGCTAGGGAGTTTTTATTACTAAGGATCACAGCACATCTGGGTTAAAGTCTTGCAGACTCTGTATTAATTGTGGAAATCTGGATGTGCACATTGTCATTTTAGAACATAAGATGTTAAGAACTTCTTGCATATTTCATAGTATTTTTATTTCTAGATTAGTGTCAGTTAGATTTCTTGGTTTAAATATCCAAATAATACTCAAACTTTCAACAATAGAAGAATGATTTCAAGTGAAATGATATTTATGATTAACTGCACATTGAAATAGCTAATAGAAAGTTTAAAATGAGAACAAAATGCATTTTTAAACAGATGTGATTAAAGAGCCCACATAAAAACATGCACGTACAATTCACATTGCTTAGTTGGAAGTCTGTGTTTCAGTGAGAATGGCCAACCTACAAACATTCAAAGGGAAAGATCAAAAGCTACAGTTCTCCTGGTTGACATAACTGTTACTTATATTGTACACAATTTAAATTCGTTTAGGCAAAAAGGCTTTACAGGTTATTTATTTATTTATTTATTTGCTTGTTTTTTGTATTCTTTGACTTTTGTTACATTGTAAGGACAATTAAATCACACCTATATTCATTACATGAGATCTAAAGAATTCATTGATTTATATAATCATAATGTAAACTAAAGTGAAAAACAGTACAGCCGAATGAATATGACACCAATAATTTTGTTATTCCCACAATCATGTGGATATGTTTTCCTCATATGTGAAAGATAGTTAATATAAACTTCATAAAATTAAGATAACATATGTTTAATATCTAGAGCAGTGTGACATTGGGTTGGGATCACAAAATTTATTAAGATTTGCATACTAATGAGTTATTACTGTGAAAAGAAAATAATGCCAGAAGTCTTTTTTTCTTGAGAGGTCTAAAAATGATGCTCTGAGTCCTTTAAGTGAAAAATCACTGTAGTGAATGAACTAATTACTTTTCAAATCTGAGTACATTTCTTTCCTTCTAGAACAGTCAGCTTCACCAATACCTGTGGTCACATATCATGGTGTTTTGTAGTGTACCGTAAAAAGCAGACATATTTATAGCCACTTAAAATATTACATCTCAATGACTAGAAAACTCTAAATTAATTGTCCAATAAATATATGTAGAAAATCACTCCCATACACTAGACTCTGAAATTCAACTCAGAATCAGTAAAATGGAACTTAAGCCAAAAAGAAAAAAAAAAAACATCAACCACTCACTCTCCCACACAAAAGTGAATAAATAAAAAACATCTTTTGTAAATGTAAAAATATGTGTTCCTAGCCACTAAAAGTTAGTCTATACTGAATGTAGATGTTTTAGCTATGTCTTTTATGATTACAAGTCTCATATGTACATAGATAAAACATGACATAGGAGGGCTAGAAACTGCTAAAATTTAGGTTAGTTGAGAAGTATATAATGGTTTACTTCGAAAGAGTAAAGGGAAACAAGTGTGACATCCTATTTTGGGCTCTAGCTTACTTCTTCGACTCTGTAACTATCTAAAATAAACATCCTTGAAGTTAACCAATGAGATATGATCAACTAACACTAGCAGCAAAAGCATTTATTTTTTTTTATTTAATTTCTGTCAAATAGCAGATTTTTTTAACTCGTGGTTCAGCTGATAAAACTCACACATCTATTAAATCACAGATAATAGCTACTGATAAACATATCTATTAGACACAATAATACTATGTTCAATGCTAACTACCATTTAAAATTATTTTTGAAATTTGCATTTATTTGATAGTGACTTTAAAGAACTACTAGATTAGTCAACCCAGCACACTTCAAGGTGTTCCTCTATGCCAATTTCTTTCATAACTGTTCATTTTTACACTGAATAGTATCTTCCCTTTAACTATATCTCACCTAGGGAAATAAAAAACTAACATAAGTGGTACAGTCTCTATCTGAGAAACCTAAGCAGAAAAAGAAATTTCTCTTAGGTATTTTATATACAATCTAAGCAGTAGAATAGATTTTCTAGATTTTCCCTTTCCACAAATCCATATTAGGTAATAAAAATAAAACTTTGAGAAAGATCCTCTCAAATCAAATTAGTCATCTGTGAATTCTATTTTATCTATAAAGTTATATGACAGAAGTTATAAATGTAGTCAGATAGTAATTATACTGCAAGTAGGTACAGTATAAAAATTTTAAAATACTAAATTTCACCACTCAAACATCTAAAGACACTATAAATGAATATGAGTTTGGGGGCCCGGGAGATAGCATGGAGGTAAGGCGTTTGCCTTTCATGCAAAAGGTCATCGGTTCTAATCCCGGTGCCCCATATGGTCCCCCGTGCCTGCCAGGAGCAATTTCTGAGCATGGAGCCAGGAGTAACCCCTGAGCGCTGCCGGGTGTGACACAAAAAAACAAACAAACAAAAAAAAGAATATGAATTTGAATGTTTGATTGAAAATTCACGGGGCCAATGAGATTGTATAGTGGTAGAGTGTTTGCCTTAGACGCTAAAGGACAGTGTTTCAAATCCCGGCATTCCATATGGCCCCCCAAGCCTGCGAGGAGGAACCCCTGAGCACTGCTAGGTGTGACCCAAAAACCAAAAAAAAAAAAAAATTCACCATTCACTCAAGTATACAGTCATTTTGACACATTATCAGAGACAGACTTTCTCATGAGCTATTGCATCAAACTTTTAGTTCAATCAAGCCTTCACAAATTTTATTTTTCTTTGCAGGGTTGACCTAACAAGTAGCTTGGGTAAAGCTTTTTACTGCTTTTTTCACAAGCTAAAGGAAAAAAGAAGAATTGTTAATAGATGAGCCTAAGGCATTCTGAAATATGCTTGCTAAATAATAAACTTATCAATTTCTTCCAAATGATTAAATTATTAATTCTCATCCAACTCTATCAAGTCCAAAAGTGATGAAGTATAGGTGCCAAGGAAGAAAAATGAATTTCAGCTGAGTATATAGTGTGCAATAGTGAGGGTCAAGGTTGACAAGTCATTAAGTAGAAATAAGGCCTTAAACACAGGCAGAGCAATGTTCAATTAAACATTAGGAGAATCTACTGCAATTTTAAACATTTCCAATTAGAAACTAGAGAAAATATTCAAGGATAGGGAAAGTTACACACCCAAAACTTTCAAAAACCATCAATATTTATTTTCATCTCCAGTTAGAAATTGAATCTACTTTTTTAAAAGTAGCATTGGTGTTAGAAAGTTCTGAAAGCATTCAATACAACTCACACTGAAAACTTAACTTTGTATTTCCCAATATTTACTTGGTTAATGGTACAAGGTAAATCTTGTATGTATGATGGGCACTTCCTTACTATTATCTCTATAAATGAATTCATTAAAATTTAATTCACAGATCTATGTGACAGGGATTTGATGGGTGTATAAAGGGAAGTCTTATTTTCACCTCTTAGGTCATACCTTATTGTACCCAAGACAAAGGTTTTCCCTGGTTCCTTTGTATCTATTTGTCTTGGTTTTACCCTCCAAACAGAGCCAGGGCAGGACTGGCTCAGGATACTCGGAGTATCTGTCCTTACTCTGTCTTTACTGTCTCACTGGGATGGTCTCTGTACTTAATAAAAATTTCTGGCAGGCAATTGGTTCTCCATACAAGATAAAAGATTGCCAGAATGCCTGTTTTTCACCCTCAACCTGGTCTGGATTATTTCATATGCAATCCTGATTCCGATGTGTTCACCTACGGTTAGAGATACAGTTCCTGGGATGATTTTATACTCAGCCATATTTTCTAAAACCTCTAATCTGGAAAGTAGCACAAAGGCTAAGGGTTGGAATGCTTACCTGTTATTTGATAAAGGTTTAAGTTAGGATTTAAACTAGATCACCTGTCAACCAGATCACCAAGAATGGCTTCCATGTAATATGGAATTTCCCCCAAATAAAATGGCTAAAGCCAAATCTAAAAACAAGTGCTCATGAAAGTAAGATGGGAAATGTTTGGACTTTCTTTTGTAGCCTTAGATTACTCACTCATTCACTCACTCTCTTTCGCTCTCTCTCCTCTATCTTACATACACATGCATAACTGCTTAATAACTTGTCACAAAACAATTCAAGGAGCAAAAATTGTTTCTTTTCTATATTTACAGTCTATTTTTTCCTATATTTTCTTTTTCTTTTTTTTTTTTTTTTGTTTTTTGTTTTTTGGGTCACACCCGTTTGATGCTCAGGGGTTATTCCTGGCTAAGTGCTCAGAAATTGCCCCAGGCTTGGGGGGACCATATGGGACGCCGGGGGATCAAACCGCGGTCCTTCCTTGACTAGCGTTTGCAAGGCAGACACCTTACTTCTAGCGCCACCTCACCTGCCCCTTTTCCTATATTTTCTAAAGAGAATATCAAGTCACACATAAGAGGAAATTTCTAGTAAAATGTAGTAAGATTTTTTTTGCTCTAATTCTTTTTATTTTTTTTGGGGGGGGGGTCACACCCAGCACTGCTCAGGGGTTACTCCTGGCTCCATGCTCAGAAATTGCTCCTGGCAGGCACGGGGGACCAGATGGGGCACCGGGATTCGAACCGATGACCTTTTGCATGAAAGGCAAACACCTTACCTCCATGCTATCTCCCGGGCTCCATGCTCAACTTCTATAAGACAACTCTTTGCAACTTTTGTCTCAGTTTTGTTTTGAGAGAGCTACCAGTTGCTTTGTTCTGACAGGCATTTTGGAGTTTATGCTTGAGAAAGAAAAAGAACAGAATTTGAAAGTGTTAAGTGTTACACAGAAGTTCAGAAAAAATATAGAAGAATGTTTAAAAGTTAGAATGAAGAAATATATTGTATTTGGATTTATTTATAAAAAGAGAGGAAGTTTTATGAAAAGGATAGGATTTTTTGTTACAAAGTATGACGTTTTTGGATGTATGTAAAATTTTCTGAAGATTTTTAAAAGTAACTTGTTTTTTTTTACAATATGTCACTTTTCTGCATAATGTCAAATAATTAGTTTTATGAAGAATTTTATCCACAGAAGCTATGGCTTTGTTTTAATGTTTTGGAAATTGGATGGTGTTTCTTTTTTCGCCTTTTGCTTCTTTTTCCTCAAAGTGAGTGATACCTCTATTCAGGAGTACTGCAAGGCTAGAGTAGGGTTCCTATTGGTGAGACTGAAATTTACTTTCTGTGAGTTTATATAATGCAGGAAGATTGCCAAATGGGTGCTTAGTAATTTTTCTCAAAGCCCAGAAATTTGAAAACATCTGATTTTTATCTTTAAGAAATTGATGACAGTAATGTACTTTGTTTGTCACCATTGTCACTTTCTTTCCTTCAATAAATATAAGTTACAATAAGTAACTCACTTTTTAGCTATGTTACAGTTCTGTTTATCAAACTAATATAGCAAAATTATTTGGAGGTTCATGTAGTCTTTAATATGATAGCAAACTTTGTCTGATGGGATATCCACTTGTGAGTCACTGATGAACACCCTGTCTGATGGGACATTCGAGTTTGAACCACTTAGTATATGCCAGAATTTAACACCTTTTCAGTTCTATTTCTCTGACCTGATAATGACATATATAGGTAAGGAGTCTCATTATACATTTTGTGGACTGAATAGCCAGAATTATGCAAACACTGAGCAAATAATATCATCTACTAAAAAATGCAAACTCTATAGAACAGTGTATTTTTTGAAACAATATTCACGAACATTTCCTTAGGCAATTGACATTGGAAAATATATTTTATAGAAGTCATGTAAGAAGTGCATGAGGATGTTCATAGTTTTTGTAATAGTGTAAACAAAACAAAACAAAATGGCCCTTCCTGGGAAATTTTTATTTGGTATATTCATATCTAAAATACTATAGCAGTGTGAAGCAACTTATATATGATTTCATGGAAATGTTACTGTGTTTTATTGACACATTAAAATTTATAAACCAGTTCCAGTAGAATACCATTTTTTTGTTTTAAATATATATAGATTTTTCTATTGTAGATTGCAGATTTGTCAGTAGTATCGTTTTCCGATTCCATATAAAGTATCTAGGAATTGTAACACATTTTCTTTATAAAAATCTCAGTATGTAGGTCATGAAGAATCCTTAAAGGAACAGAACGTATGATAAATTCTTTGAAAGACAGTATATAAAATGCATATGTTTATTAATAATAAAATTCAAAAACACAACATATATTTCTATTATAAAGATTGTGAATAGAACTATTCTATAGTACTATAGAAGTTTTATTGTATAGTACAATAGCAGAAGTTCTATATTCAAATGTAGTGGTTTCAAGACAAGTTGTTTTAGTAAACAATTGAGAAATCAGAAAAGGGAACCATGAAAGTCAGTCTGTATCTTTAACCTTCTTAGAAAAGAGGGCATTTATAGGGGTGCAAATCTTTGATAATATGTGTGGAGTTATGCCATGGGAAATCAGTGGGCAAAGGAAAAAGGACTGCTATGGTATTATACCAGTGGCATATGTCTCCCTTCTTGGATACAAGCTGCTCAGATCATGAGCTACAGTGACTACTCTCTCCGCTGATGTATGTGTTAATCATTCCTGAACTGCAGTTGAGCTACAAATATGATCGTACTTTTATTATTACATTCATTTGGGGAAAGCCAATGCTCAGTAGTTAAGGATACAGACTTCAAATGCAAGAGGATTCTTAATCTAATATATAATGGGAGTCAGAGTTGCCATTGGTGGTAAGGATGGTATTAGAGTAGAAACTGTTATATGCTATAGACAAAGATGCAAAATGATGCAAATATATAAATATGACTATTATTCAAAAAAGAACACCCCTAAATAACAGGTTGTGACATGGAGAAATGTAGGGTGTCATAGACACTTTGATGATGTAAGATAAGTTAGCTGTGTACTCAAAAACTATAGTATCAGTGCCAGAATGACAGTACAGTCCTAGTGTGCTTGCTCTGTATGCAACGGACAGGAGTTCAATCCTCAATATCCCATAGGTCTGCCAAAAGTGATTGTTAAGTGCAAAGCAAGGAAGTCCTCAGCAATGCTAGGTATGACCCCACACTAAAAGCAACAGCAGAACATAACTGTCAACAACATGGAACTTGTTACCTTATGTATAATAACAAGGGTAAGGCACGTGCTTTGCACATAGTTGAGCCCAATTTGATCTGTTGAAGCATATATGGTCCCACATTCAGAAGTGACACATGAGCAGGACTAATTTCAGACACTGTAGCTGTGACCCAAAACAAGCAAACAAACAAACAAAACCCAACTTCCAAGCTGGCAATTAGGAGCATCTACAGGTTAAGCAGAACACAAAAGACTTTTGGAGAGAGGTGTAGTGAAAAACAATCTGATAAGTTACTAGAACAGAAGATGCCCAAAGAAGGGGCCCAGGAGATAGCATGGAGGTAAGGCGTTTGCCTTTCATGCAAAAGGTCATCGGTTCGAATCCTGGTGCCCCATATGGTCCCCTGTGCCTGCCAGGAGCAATTTCTGAGCATGGAGCCAGGAGTAACCCCCCTGAGCACTGCCGGGTGTGACCCAAAAACCAAAAAAAAAAAAAGAAGAAGATGCCCAAAGAAAATTGAATTACCATGTGATCCAGCATTCTGCTTCTGTATATTTATTCAAAGGGATAAAAAATCATTTTAAAGATATATTAGCATTCCCATTTCATTATAATATTAATCAAAAATAGATAATATAGGGGCCGGAGATATAGCATGGAGGTAAGGCATTTGCCTTTCATGCAGAAGGTCGGTGGTTCAAATCCTGGTGACCCATGTGGTCCCCTGAGCCTGCCAGGAGTGATTTCTGAGCATAGAGCCACGAGTAACACCTGAGTGCGGCCAGGTATGACCCCCCAAAAAAGACAAGATAAAGTCACTTAACTATTTATGTATGGATAAGTGGATAAAGATAAGGTAATATATAAGTAAATTTTAATATTTTAAGCCTTAAAAAAGCAAGAATCAGAACAGCATAGCACAGGGAGAGTATTTGCCACGTGTATGGCTGGCATAGATTTGATGTTGGACATCCAGTAAGGTCACCTGAGCCTGCCTGGATTAATTTCTGAGTGCAGAACCAAAAGTAATCACTGAGCTTTACCAAGTGTGGCCCCACAACCAATAAAAAAGAAATCCTGCCATGGTTGACAACCTGGATGAACTCTAAAGAAAGAATCCTAAGTGAAATAACTCGATTATAGGAGGAAAAATAGTTTAATAATCCATTTATATGAGACATCTAAAAGAATCTAATGCAAAATAATAGATAATAGAATGGTAGTTTCCAAAGGTTGTGCAGTGGAGGAATATGAATAAATGAGGAGTTGCTATTCAATGGGTAACAAGGCTTTAGCTATGCACAGTGAATATGTTCTAGAGACATCCATTACACATAATTATATTGCTATGTATCATACACTCATTTATTAAATTAATATTTATTAATTATTATGTATTATACACTCAAAATGTTCTTGATAGTAAGCATTTTGTGTTCTTAACACAAACATTTTTTTAAATTAAAAAATAAAATAAGCCTCAGTACTTGACTGAACCGAAGTTGTAGTTCAGAGAAACCTGTGAGGTGGGACATAGAATCGAATTATTTACTCCCAGGCATTCTAATTTTTTAACTTCAGAAAGTTCTCTTTTTATCCAAATAACAGTGATATTTTAGTTTATAATTACATAGTAAATATCCTTAATTGTTTAAAATGAATATGTATTAGTTTTTCAAAATATATTACTGTTCTATGGGTTTCCCAAATTGGGGAAAGGAGGTTCAAGGATCTTTTCCCATGTGATTATTAGCCGCCTGCGCAGGCAATTCAATGCGTGGACTTTGTTCTTCTTGGCTAGAACCATGATTGGTCGGCCACATATGATGCTTCACTTTCAAAGAAAATAGAAGAGAGAAGTTAGTGAGTAGGACACTTACCTTGTGCTGGCTCTATCCCTAAAACTGCATACAATTTCCCAAGCACAACTAGGAGTACAGAGCCAATAGTAAGCCCTAACCAGCAGTCTCAAACTCATGGCCTGCAGGCCGTTTCTGGCCCTCCATACAACATTCCTGCCCTAGAGGAATCTTTTCTTGTTTTGTTTTGTTTTAGTTGTTTGGGTCACACCCTCCAATGTTCAAGGCTTACTACTGACTTTGCTTCTTGCAGGTCCCCAGGTAAATTGAGTTTGAGTGAAACACTTCTGAGTGAGGCCTCTTTTTCTCCCAAAGAAAACTCAAATCAATAACATAATGTAAACAGAAAAAAGTATCCTTCAATAGGCCTAGAATCTCTGATTCTCATGTATGACTTCATTCCCCATATCTGCATATGCTTACCTGCCCCAGCTAAAGAACATCCTTGCCCTTATTTTTGAAAAGCGCACATCTTCCCACAGTGAAACACTATAAACTGTCCACCTCCTTTTAGAAGCTTCACCTTTGCAGTCACCCTAGCATCTGCTAGCACATATGCATCGGAATCATGGGAAAATTATAACATAGTAAATAAGGACAAAAAGCCTTTTAGAAATCCCAATTGGCAGCAGCTGTTTCTAACCCTCAAGAGAGCAGCCTACATTTCCTCTAGAGAGCATTGTGTAAAATACTACCTCCCCAGCTGACTTTAGGGACAAATATTGAACTTTCCAGTGCAGAGTTTAGGATATAATCAAGTTAAGAATGATTTAGTGAAGCTATATTGAACGGTAGAAGAAAATAAAGATGATCCAAATTTTAGGAAAAGAAAGTTAGAGAAGACAAAGACAAAATAATGGTTCCTAATTGTGGGGGTGGCCAAATCTTTTAAAGCATAAAACAACAAATTATTACGATGTGATATTTCTCCTTTTTTAAACTGTAAATGGTTATATTGATATTTGGATGTTACAAAGCACATTTCCCTTAGTCATCAACTGCATTTATACCTTCAGGTATTTGGTAATTTTTGCCAAAATAAAAAATGTGGATTCATACCTCCTCTTTGCTATTTCTTTTACTGGAGTCATTTTTAATTCTGTGAACTATATGACTCCGAGAAAGATCTTCACTTAAAACACAGCAGTGATCTAAGTTAGGTCAACCTCTATCTTCTGGCCTTTCCTGCACTAGACTTACTGTTATTCCACAACTACCAAAGAAAGATAAGCGTGATGTTTTGCCATATAGGAGTCAGCCCCAACTCTCAGCCCTGTTGCTTCCAAGGATTATGATTGGCTAGTATTGACCAATTGTCAAGAATCTCCCGAAGAGTTTCTCCCAAACTTGGGTATGAACTTTTAGATGATAATTTTTTTCCTGCCTGAGGTTTAGTGGCTGCTTCCAACACTTGTCAACTTTGTATTTTTAATGTATTCTGCCCTTAAGAAATTTTACTGTGAGAATAAGAACGGCTATTTATTCAAGTTGCTCCATCAAAACACAGTCAGTCACTATTACCATCATTTGTATTTTTTAAAAATTCAAAGGTAGAAAGGAAAAAAAAAACAAAGGAAAGCTTTGTATTAAAAAAAGGAGGAATTTTGATAAGTTCTGTCATTTATTGAAATGGGGAGAAAGACATTAAGAAATGAATTCAATATTATAAACCAGAAAAGTTAGATCACTTTGGTACCCATTCATGTGCATTCTATCTTTCCTAAAATGTAAGTCTTCTCTTCCTGATAAAAATACTCATTTTCGCTAAAACTACTTGTGATCACTCAGACAAGATTGATTTGTTTGTTTGTTGTTGGGTTGGTTTTGAGAAACATGAGTCTACTCTCTTCCTACCTATTGACTGGTTGTAATAAAGCTTTTTATCCACCCATCATATTAACTCTGGATTAACTGATGCTCAAATAGTGATGAAAATGGACATTTGAGGTTATAGGGTAAGGCTAACTGGATGCAAAACAACTTCTGAATATTGACCTAGAATATGATATCCAAAGGAGATAAAAATTAGGAAGCTGGCAGCCACTGGTTAGTCTTATTCAGTCCTACCCATTTTAGAGTTCATTGCAACAAAGGTTGAGGAGGAGAGTTCTGCTGTCATGTGGGGTGGACAGTATACTGTCTATTAGCATATACAGTTGCTTAACTCCAATGTCTTTTCATTATATCCTCTATAAAATTTTTTTTGAAAAAAAAATTTTTTTCATATTTGGGTCACACCCGGTGGTGCTCAGGGGTTACGCCTGGCTATCTGCTCAGGAATAGCTCCTGGCAGGCACGGGGGACCATATGGGATGCCAGGATTTGAACCAACCACCTTTGGTCCTGGGACGGCTTCTTGCAAGGCAAATACCACTGTGCTATCTCTCCGGCCCCTTTTTTGAAAATTTTTATTGTATTTTGTAAAAACAAGTTGCTCCCTTAATCATAGCATGGATATGGTTTCTAATATTCAGTTTTTAAAATATTCCACTGTATATGTGACATGCAAGCATGCAAGTATTTATTTGTTGCATAGTAATACCACTGTTATACACACAGATGCCTTTTTTTTTTTTTTTTTTGCTTTTTTGGATCACACACTGTGATGCCCAGGGGTTACTCCTGGCTATGTGTTCAGATGGGACACTGGGGATCAAACCATCCTGGATCGACCACGTTCAAGGCAATCACCCTACTGCTGTGCTATCACTCTAGTCCATAAATGCCTTATTTTTTGTAAGACCCAGATCCTTTCACTCTCATGATAACATAAAGTAATACTGGGCCATACTGTGAAATTCCCCATAAATGCTCACCTAAATTTCTTTTTGATCCATTCCCTACCACCAAGGTCTTGAATGTCTCTCTGTTTTAAAGACCCTCAACCCCAAATTGACTTTAGTTCTTGGGACCACATTTATTATGTGTCTTTACATCCCACATTTAGAGAAATCATTATCTATTACCTTCTATTTCCCTTTCTGATATTTCCTTTTGCTTCCATATTCCAAACTATTTAAAATTTATTCCTTCTTATGACAAATTCTTTGTTCTTTTTGGTTTTGTTGGTTTGTTTGGTTTTGGGCCACACCCAGCAGCGCTCAGGGGTTACTCCTGGCTCTATGCTCAGAAATCGCTCCTGACAGGCTTGGGGGACCATATGGGATAATAGGATTCGAACCATCATCCTTCTGCATGCAAGGCAAATGCCTTACCTCCATGCTATCTCTCCAGCCCCTTATGTTCTTAGCAGCAAGCATGTGCTTTGGCAGAGGAACTTCTGAGCATAATCCCTGTTTTGTTTCAGTATCTAAGTGTTTTGAGAAAATCACGGATATAAATACCTTTAGAAGAATACAGCAAGAAATAAAAAATTGCAGATTAAGGCAGCTGCCTATAGATATTACAAAGTGAAACTTAAAGAGATCTGAAAACCAAATACAAAATCATTTCCATATTCATATTCTAATTTAGGAATGGTAAAAGATAATTAATAAATGTTTTTGGGGTTGTTAACAAGCTTCCAAATCAACAAAACAAAATTTTGTCTTATTATAATAGCAATAATATTGTAATTCATTGACATTGCTTGCTAAATCTCTTCATTTTTTTAGAGAGGGGCTGCTCAAGTGTTTCCCAGGTACCAACTGGGCCAATGGTTCAGGGCTCAGCATGAAGGTCTAAGGATGCAGTATGCTCTGGCCTTGTTTTACCAGGAGCAATAAGATTTACCTGGTAGATTTAAGACAATCAGGGGTCTCAAACTCAATTTACCTGGGGGCTGCTGGAGGCAAAGTCGGGGTGATCCTTGAGTGCAAAGTCAGTAGTAAGCCTTGAACATTGAGGGGTGTGAGCCAACAAAACACAACACAACACAACACAACACAACACAACAAAACATAAAAGGATTCCTCTAGAACAGAGTCACAAAATGTTGTACGGAGGGCTATTTGGGCCCACGGGCCGCGAGTTTGAGACCCCTGAGTCCCTGACATGCTTGGTGCTGAGGACAAAACCTTATGCTCTAACTGTGGAACTATCTACTGTCTTTCTCTTCTCTGCTTATTGTTATTGAGTTTCTTAAATAGGGTAGGGATTGTGAGATAGAAAAACAAATATGAAAGGATGGGGGCCAGGGACCAAGTGATCTCAGGTACACTGGTTGTGCTAAAAAAAGGACAGAACTAAATATCCAAGCCAAAGGTAAGAGCAATGGAATCAAGGGAACTAGACTTTAAAATCTAAACTTTAAATGGGCCTGTTATACTGGCAAGCTGGTGAGTAGGGAGTGGTAAGGGATGCACTTGGGAAGCGCTGATGGAGGAAGGTCGACACTGGTTGTGGGATTGCCCCGATTCATTGTATATCGGAAACCAAAGTATGAAGAACTTTGTAAATTGTTTCAATAAAATTGTTTCAATAAAATTAAATGTTTCAATTTTTTCAATAAAATTAAATTAAATTAAAAAAAGAAGGTAGTACCTAATCTTCATTCTCAAATGGTTTAAAGGATTACCAGGAAAAAAGAATTAGAAGCATAAAGTAAGTTGAATTGATGATAAAAACAGCACAATGGATTTAAGGCCAGTGCCTAGAGATTTACACAGAAAACTTTTAGAGAGTAAGCAAGATTTTAATCTTGTAAAATCCAAAAATTTAAGTTCTTAGAAAGTTGAATTATAATTCTAAGACATGTAAATTCTCATTGAAAATTAAAATGGCTTTATTTTTCACATATAAGCATTTTAAATAATACTATCCCAAAGTATAATTTATCGCATTATTTTGTATTCATATGTAAAAATATTGCTCGTATTTTTTGTATTATATATGCTATATTTTATTGTTTGTGTAACAATATATTAATTGGTTTTGACATAGATTATACAACTTTCCATTTGGGCTTTATCTGCTAATTTTGTTATTTTAGACTTATCCATAAGATTTAAGCTTTTGCCTCTGGCATGTATACAAGAATTTCATATATATCTAGATATCCTTTCATAGAAGAGACACAGGTTGTGAGAACTTTTGAGAATCTTACCTTTGAAATATTTATATGTATCAATATTTTATAGTACTATCAGTTAGGAAATGAGTTACTCCTATTGCATCAGCTTATGTTACCTTTTTTTAAAAAATCTTTGTTTCTATGGTGATATAATTTGCATTTTTAATTACTAATGAGGAAAAAAATTTCATCTGTTTTCTTTTCGTATTTGTTGATGAGGAAAATAAAAAGTTGAAAGAAAAGGAACTGCCTTGAAAAAATACAGAAGTAGGGGCTGAGCGATAGCACAGTGGTCGGGCATTTGCCTTGCACACAATTGAACCAGGATGGACCTGGGTTCAAACCCTAGCATCGCATATGGTCCCCCAAGCCAGGAGCAATTTTTGAGCACATGGCCAGAAGTAACCTGAGTGTCACTGAGTGTGCCTCCGGTCCCTCCCCGCCCCAATATATACAGAAATAAAAAGGAATTAGCAAAAGTTAAGGTAGTTGAAAGAGAAGAGCATAAGTAAAATTATTTCCTGGTGTGTATTTTATATATGTATTTATATTTTATTTTATAGATTTATAAGCACATATTCACATGTCTTCATATTACTACCTCATAAAATATTTTAAATAAAGTGGACATCAAATTAAATAAATCTCGTTTTTTCAACAATATTATTTGTTTTCTAAATTTATTTGGTAAAAATCTGAAAACTCTTGATATTTGAGATTCTTCTCATTTGTCTCAATGGTGTAGGAAGAATGTGGGATTTTACCAGTTTACTCATGTACATTTCTAAACAGCAGGGGAATACTATAAATATTTTATTTAATGTTGAGAGCCTGTATTAATAAAAGCACCCATTATAAGTTAACATAAATTGATAATAATGAAAAATTTTAGGGCCCTGTTAGAATTTACCAATGTAATATCCATAAAGGCTGTTCAGACTATATTCATTTCCTGCTGCCAAATAGAATCGGTTTTAGTTTAATTCTCTTTGTAGAATTGATATTTGTTCTTGGCTAACCATCTATGATATCATTATACTACACACAATAAATTATTCACCCGAATGTGCCTTACAATTAGCCTCAGCAGAGTATTTGTTCCTTTTGTCCAAACATTTTACTTCATCTATAAAGATTAAATTAATCATCTCTGCCAGCAATGAATAACTGAGAGAATTAGTTTTTAATATCTGAAGTAGAGAAGGGGAAATTGCAGACAGGGCAATGCATTTTGCTTGACCAGTGTTCCATGTTTCCTTTTATAATTCTTATTCTATATCACATGCAGCATCATTGATTGGAAAGAAGAAATAGGACACATTACTTGATCAATGACTGTCTATCTTTGAGGAGAAAGAAAGCCCGAGAAAGATAATTAATGAAAATGGACTCTAATTTTAATTGTACAACTTTAAAATTGCATGTAACTTTCTCCAAAATGTTAGTAAGCTAGGTAATACTCGTTCCCTGATATTCTGATGAGAAAGTAGGTACATTGAAGTTCCACAATAAAGGAAGAATGCATATCTAGAATGCATATAAGTCTGTAGGGATGTTCTATTGGTTTTGATGTGAAGGTTGCTTTGGATCCACTATTCTTTCTATTGCCATGGCCCTGTACTATCACAATGAGATTCATCAGAATAAATGTTAATGCAAGGCAAGAAAGAGGGACTGCATAACCTCAGAGCTACATTATTTGGTAAATTATCCATCTTAATTCACTTTTTGGGGTGGGGCGAGGGTCACACCTGGCAATGCTCTGGGGTTACTCCTAACTCTATGTTCAGAAATCGCTACTGGCAGGCTTGGGTGATCATAGCGGATGCTGGGATTCAAACCACCGTCCTTCTGCATGCAAGGCAAAAGTCCTCCATCATGCTATATCTCTGGCCCTTTTATAAATATATATATTTTGATCTTTTTTTTTTTTTGGTTTTTGGGTCACACCCAGCAGTGCTCAGGGGTTATTCCTGGCTCCATGCTCAGAAATTGCTCCTGGCAGGCACGGGGGACCATATGGGACGCCGGGATTCGAACCGATGACCTTTTGCATGAAAGGCAAACACCTTACCTCCATGCTATCTCCCGGGCCCCTTGATCATTTTTTTTATCATTCACTTTTAACATAAGACAACTAAGTCTTCTCTGTTATTTTTGTTTATTGAGCTTATTTGTGCTAGCTTCCTATCTAACATGGCATGTTCCAACTGAAATTTATAGGGTGTCCTATGTGGCGGTTGCATGCTCTAGGAACTTCAGTATCTGCTGAACTGGATCAATGAATTTACATGGTAGTATCTGTGAGATATGGGTAGATATCTGTGAGATATAGTATCTGTGAGATATGGCTGCTGATGCCTCTGGCAGTACAGGGGAGTAGAGGAAAGCTGCCTATACACATTCTGAGGATAAATATGAAGCAGTGAAAGCTTTCTGAGATTCATTGTGAGTTTAGCTTAACAAATAATTTTGTTACTCATATTCCACATGAGTAACTAACTAAACAGATGTTAAACCTGATGCTTAATTGATGTAAGTTAGACCATCAGGTAATCCTCTTTCTATTTCTTTTCATATTTCCTTCTCTGGTAATTCAATCATGCCCTGTGGTACTCAGGGATCATTTTAGGCAGTTTCTAGGATGTGGTGAGGGGATTAAACTAGAGTCAACCTTGTGTAAGGTAAGATCTTTAAGCTCTGTTTTATTTCTCCTGTTTCTTTCTTTTTCTTTTTTTTTGGGGGAGGGGGGGCTCACCCATTTGATACTCAGGGGTTACTCCTGGCTAAGCACTCAGAAATCGCCCCTGACTTGGGGGGGGGCCATATGGGACGCCGGGGGATCAAACCGTGATCCTTCCTTGGCTAGTGCTCGAAAGGCAGACACCTTACCTCTAGCACCACCTCACCAGCCCCTATTTCTCCTGTTTCTAAACCTTTCTTATGCCATTTAACTGAAACACTCTAAATTCAATTCTTTACCTCAAAAGTCAAATTTTTATCACTGTATTTTTATAGTAGAGTAGCATTGTATGTATATATACACCAGAACTGTTTTATCCAGTAACATGTGAACATAAAGAAATAATAACTTAGTCTTTTTTATCCATTAAAAATAATGTCTGGAAGTGGTAATGCTGGATATGTGGAATTTTCATTTTCATAAATTTTATGGACCCAGCATGCTTCCATTGTGAAACTCTGCTTTCTTCAACTTTACATATACTAAATTAATCTTCATTATTTTCCACAAGGTTATGCCAATTTACATTCCCACCAGTGTAACGGTATTTCTTTTCTCTACAGCCTTCACCAACACTTGCTTCTAATCTTTTTATATGAGAACCACCTATTAGATAGGTTTTCCACCATAAATCTGATGGTTATATAAATGACAGAGATCATAATATTAATGGATAAGTGCCTATAATCTACTTGGTGATGTATAATGATTTAAAAGGATTTGACATATTATTATTAGCATATTGTTGTGTAAGTATATAACCTTATGCAGGAGTTGCTACAATTATTCTCATAGTATATGAAATACCTATAATTTTTTAGAGTCAAATTCAGGTATTCTGATTTTACTGCATTCCTTAATCTCTATAATTGTTTCAGTTATAGAAAATTTCATCCAGAGAGTTTTAAAGCATAGTGATATGAAAAATTACAATAAAATGAAATATTAAATAAATAAAAGTGAAGCCAAATTAAAAATAAATCTTTAATTTTTCAGAACGCCAACATGAAACATTATTATTGTGTGACTAAAACCACACTTTAAACATTTGTAAACATTTTAACACTTTAAACATTTTAGGGTTTGATTTTGGGGCCACACATGGTGGTATTCAGGACTACTCCTTGGCTATACACTAAGGGATCATACCTGGCAGTGTTTGGGGGGTCAGATGGGGTGTCAGGAATCAGACCTAATGGGTTGCTGCGTACAAGACATGGGTCTTACCCAGGGCAAATAAAATTGAAATATATATTTTTTTCTCAAAAAGTTTAAAACTTAAAAAATAATTGGACACAAATTGCCTGCAGAGACAAGTGTTTTCCAAAGGATGATCACAGCATAGTGATCTCAGGACTTTCGTTACCTTGATTACATAAATTAATGGGACTTATGGTGAGATGAAATAGAAGACACTCCATGACACCCCAGCTTCAACATAGGATCTGGGCTAAGTTCGAGGTATGGGATGCATGGTGGAAACTTAGGTAAGAAGGAGGTCAACACTGGTGATGGGAATAGCTCTAATCCGCTGTCACTGTATTCATGAAATTCAACTATAAAGGACGTGTAATTAATAATGGTCTCAATAGAAAATTAAAAAGTATACCTACAGGGGCCCGGGAGATAGCATGGAGGTAAGGCGTTTGCCTTTCATGCAAAAGGTCATCGGTTCGAATCCCGGTGCCCCATATGGTCCCCCGTGCCTGCCAGGAGCAATTTCTGAGCATGGAGCCAGGAGTAACCCCTGAGCGCTGCCGGGTGTGACCCAAAAACCAAAAAAAAAAAGAAAAAAAAAAAGAAAAAGTATACCTACAATGGGGCACCATTATTAATGCCTTTACTTTTATTCAGAATTTTCTGGTTTGCATTTGGAACTAGGTACAAAATTTTGAGAACCTTCTTCAATGTGAAAATCTCAAATTTGTAGCAATTTCTTGTAAGGCAATGATAAAGTATGTGAACAAAGAATTTTTTTCTCCATTTTACCAAGATGCATCTTATGACAGTCATTGCAATTTATATAAATTATATCTGTAAGAAAGTATTGTCTCTTTTATAACACGTGACATAGCTATCATGAAATGATAGACTTGCTCTCATCTCTTTATTTTACTAGTCCTGTGTATTTCTAGTTATCATCAAGTGCTTATTATTTTTATCTTTCTAAATGCAATAAAATAAGTTTTACTCCTAGAAGTTGTTATATACAGTGATTTAAGCAAATTCCACAGAAACTAGCCATTGTTTTATGTATTTATTTCAATGATGTAAAATCAACTAAATAATTAATTTTTTGCTGAATATCTTAGTTTAATAATATAATTGTGGTATAAAAAAGTGGACACAAATTTGTTAACTGCAATGATTTATTTAGGTAGTATTACTAGTAAAAATAATCTTAAAATTTTAAATATAGGTATTTTATATTGTTTTGTTTTTTTGGGGTCACACTCAGTGTGATGCTCAGGGGTGACTCCTGGCTATGCACTCAGAAATTGTTCATGGCTTGGGGCACCATCTGGGATGCTGGGAATGAAACTGAAGTCCATCTTGGGTCAGCCACATGCAAGGCACACCCTACTGCTGTGCTACCACTCCCACCCCAAAATATAGGTATTTTAAAAGAAATTCAATTTCACAACAGGTAAATTGAGCTTTATTTGAGAAATTATATAATCTAATTATTATTTAGATAAGTAATCAATACCTTTGAGAGAGATCTTTAACATTTTGAATTGTATTTTTATACCTGTTAAGGTTAGAGTATCTATACCTGGTGATGCTCTGGAGGCCTTTTAGTGTTAGCAATTAAATCTAGGTGGAGGGACCAGAGAGATAACCCAGTGGTAGGGTGTTTGCCTTGCATGTGGCCTAGCCAGGAGGGCCCTGATTTGATTCCCAGAATCCATGATAGTCCTCCAGCCTGCCAGGGGCAATTTCTGGGTGCAGAGCCAGGAGAAAACTCTGAGCATCACAGGGTATGGTCAAAACCAATCAATCAATAAATAAATAAATAGATAAAGTTTAAAAAATCCAGATGGAGGAAATGATATGCATGTACCCTAACCACCGTAATAGCTTACAGCCTAATTGAATTTTTCATCATAAAATATAGCATGTAACCTAGTATACTGTCCAAGATTATTAACCTTGCCAATAATATATAGTTACACACATAAAATAATATACATTTTATTGGCAAGAATATGCCCATTGCCAATAATATATATCTACCCTTTACAAATTTCTCCCTACAACTAACTAACAACAACATTTTGTGTTTCTCACTTCTTTAAAAAATGACTCAGGGAATACATTGGGTAGGGTGTACATGACTTGCACATGACTGTCCTGGGTTTGATAACCAGCCTGATAGGACCCTGAGCCCATCAGGAGTGATTCCTGAGCCAGAACTAAGAAAAACCTCTGAATACAATGAATGTGGCCCCAAACCACAAATATATAAATAAGTTAAATGCAATTAAAATATAACTCAAAAACATGGACAGTAGTTGGAAGTAAGAAAATTTGGGAAACAGAAATTGTAGTTAGGTATCAATTCTAAGAAATAGTACCAAGGAATGCAAAGAATCGAAATGCTAATGTGTTTTGTTTGCAATGTCATGACCTCAATCATTAATATCCAATATTCTGACAGTAAAAGAGAGAAAGTGGGAGAAGGGATGGTATGAAGCCTTTCATTGGCCAGATTAAGGAGAATATGTTATATTTTCCCTTTCTGTTGGTAAAATCTCAGATATACAAACACAGTTAATTTTATGGAATAGTCAATGTTGTGTCTCATTGTATATAAGTAAGAGAAAATATTTGGTAAACATGTAGTGATCCTTATCAGAATACTGAATAAAATTGGGGTGTTTTAAAGCAAACTTTTTTTTAATATCTGAATTTTATAGTTTGAGGGTTGGACTATAGCACAGTAGACCAAGATTGCTGAAATCTGATGATCAAGCCCAGCAATACTTAACACAACCCTCAAAGAATTAGTTAAAAGAAAATGGTAGTATTGTTACATATAGAGGACTCAGGTAAGCAACAGACTAGTGGAAAATTCATGTAAATGGACAAATAACTACAAGCACTATAGCCTTGAGAAAGAAAACATGGGAGCATTAGGTGCTGGAAAGATAGCATGGAGGTAAGGTGTTTGCCTTGCATGCAGAAGGTCAGTGGTTCGAATCCCGGCATCCGATGTGGTCCCCCAAGCCCATCAGGAGCGATTTCTGAGAGTTGAGCCAGGAGTAACCCATGAGCGCTGACAGGTGTGACCCAAAATACAAACAAAACAAAACAAAACTAAACAACAACAAAAAAATGGGAGTGTTGGCTTCCCACCCAAAAAGTATCACCAGTGTCTTTAAATTCAATTTTCCCCACATACTATTAGCATAAAAATTAATGAGAATATACCTGGCCTGATATTTGCCAGTATCAACATTCTTATTATTCCCATTTCTTTCTCTGTCCTCTATGCTCCAGGTTGACTAGTCTTGTTTCTGTTCCTCCCTGGGATCATGCACTTTGACAACCTTTTTCTTGTTTAGACTCAGGAAATTTTGTAATGTTCCTACTGAAGTGTAAGCACCAGGTCAAGACCTTGGTATATATAAATTCCTATTTTATTAGCAACTCTTATAGTTATTGGAAGTGTTTAAGAAGTACTTGTGGGGCCAGGCGGTGGTGCTGGAGGTAAGGTGCCTGCCTTGCCTGCACTAGCCTAGGACGGACCGTGGCGCGATCCCCCTGTTTCCCATATTGTCCCCCAAGCCAGGAGCGACTTCTGAGTGCATAGCCAGGAGTAACCCCTGAGCGTCACTGGGTGTGGCCCAAAAAACAAAACAACAACAACAAAAAAAGAAGTACTTGTTAAGAACATTAGTGGTAGAGAGCATGCCTTGCTTCTGTTAGACTGTTTATTATATCTCAGGCACCACAAAGAAGAGAAGTGAAAATTAGGAGGAAGACGATAAGGAATAAAAGAAAAGGAGAGAGTGAGAATTTTTTAAATAATATCTCAGAAGATTTTAACAATGAGACTGGTATATTTATCTATAGATTGCCCAAGCTGAATCACCTATTTCAGTAGTTGGGTACATGCTTTTTCATTTTTAACTTATTCCACATATACAATTTATACTTGTTTCTTCTAAAAACCATGATTAACTGAATGCTTCTCAGAACATAAAATTTTTCTGCTTCTTTACCAGTAAATTGTTAGAGCTATAGAGATGCTTTTCACATCCTTATCTATTATGGGAAATATATTTGTGTGTGACAACTTGATGAACATTATCACATGTTTTGATTGACTGGTGAGGAGAGAGGGATGATAATGTCTTCTAGACCTCTTTTTGAATAATTAGAATAAAGTTGAACTTAGTAGATATTTATATATATTTTAAATGCAATTTTGAAGGAAAAATAATAGTCAATCAAAGCTATAGTGAATCTTAAGTTAGAAATGATTTTGAAATTAGAAAACTAGTCTTCGGTGGAATTATAACTGGTTTTAGGGTATGACTAATAAATTAGCAATTATATCATTAAAAATTAGTGAAATTAGAGATAAAGTAAGAATATTGCAATTTTCTCTAATTGAAGAATTACTGACCCTATCGTGTTGATTTTACCGAGACTAATATTGTGTAGCTGTGGAAAGGATAGAACAGTAAGTAGAAAGATAATTTATTTTTGTTATTTTTGCTGTTTGTATCACACTTGTATGTGAGGCAAATGTCATACCCACTGTACTATCTTTCTGGTGCAGAAAAATAACATTAAAATACAGCCACTTTGTGTGATTTTTACTCAGAAAATAATTCATATTGTGGTTGGAGACACTGTCACCTAATTCTGAGTACTCTTCCTAGAAAGACAGTGTCCACTGCTGCTGTAGAGAAAAAAGAAATACATCCTACTTTTTTTTTTTTTTTTGGTTTTTGGGCCACACCCGGCGGTGCTCAGGAGTTACTCCTGACTGTCTGCTCAGAAATAGCTCCTGGCAGGCACGGGGGACCATATGGGACAACCGGGAACCATATGGGACACCGGGATTCGAATCAACCACCTTTGGTCCTGGATCTGCTACTTACAAGGCAAACGCTGCTGTGCTATCTGTCTGGGCCCATACATCCTACTTTTAAGTATTCTCAGGAAAAATTTACCTCTGATAATTTTGTGCCATATTCTACGACTGCTGAAATGTCTATGGCTTCTTTTTGAGCTTATATCACATTCTCCTTTTCCTGCTTTTAGGCTCTTTCACTGCTACATACAGTGTTTTACTGAGATCGCAGTGAGATATCAGAGAAGACTGAAGCTACATTGTTTTATAATGACTTTCCACATTATAATTATATTGCTATTTATCTAAGGGAAGAAATGTTATTAAGGATTATCTGTGGCTTTCTATTTTCATCTATCAAATCATTTTTGCCATAGTATGAATTAAGAGTTGCCTACATGAAACCATAATTGAGCTCAGATTCCTGATGTGTTGAGTAATTAAAAGCACAATTGTAATTGATCCCTGAACCTATAACTCCATATGTACTGATCTTCTTTATTAGAGATCTTGTTGCATCTAGTGCCAATTTCTAAATAGGAGTCATTTTACTTGTATTTTCTTCATACGTCGATGTCTAAATTCTAGTCTACTTGGGTGAAAGTCTATTTGCAGTGATCGAGTTGGAGCCAAGTTTTCAAAGATTATCAGTACAGTTTATATGTTTTCACTAGGTTTTATTCTGTATATACATGTGTGGGAGAAAAAATAGGAAGGAGAGAAAAGAGAACTATTATTTTCAAATGTCAGTTATATTTGCATTTACATATCACCACTTTGATAGGGATTTTGCAATGATAGGTTATTCTTTCATGATTATTCATGAGATACCATCATTGAGTCATAAAATTATAGAAAGTGATTTTCTAAATTGGGATTAGATTGTAGTACAGAAGTGAATCAGTTATTACTTCTAGAAAGCACTGAGACCCCAGTTAAAAAGCATTAGTTTCTCAGCAGTATTAGCTCTCCCCACCTTTGTTACAGCTACAAATTAAAAAAAAAAACTTATCTAAGGAAAAGAAAATAGGTAAAAATAGATTTACTAGGGCAAGACATGGAAATTCATGAAGGCCATTTTAGAATAAATATGTTGAAAATAATAAAGATAAAAGTACATAAAGTATTTTTAATTATCTAAAATATTTAGGGATCTAGAACTGTTAACTTTTCATCCAAAATGTTGAATTAAACTAGAATAGGAAATCACTGGATCCTTTTATATAGATGCTACCAAGACAAACCTTTCAGCATATGGGACAATGAAGAAGAAATTCAAAGCCTGGTTTGCCATCTCATCAAATGTATAGCATCCAGACTCATCTTGAAGGAGAAACAAAGCTTATAATAAATTATGTGCTATAATTTTCTCCAAGGAAGCTTTGTTTTAAACACCCTGCAAATATTTGAGTTAAATAGAAACTAGTCTGCAATACGGCTGTTTTTCCTGTTTTACTCTAATATATAAAGTATTCTTACGTATTTTATTGTTCTTTTAACACTCCCATCCACCCAGTATTCTAAAATAAAATGACTTCCTATACTTCCCTGTAATTTACATTTTTCTGGAGAACTCTGTGATAGTAATCAGAAATTATAAAGTTTGAAGTCATGTGTACTACAACTAACCTTGTTCTGTAAATTATTATTTCCTGGAACACTGTTTTATTGGAGCAGCCACAACTGAATATTTTGGCAAAACAGAAAATATTTCAGATAGCTATCCTGCCTCTTCTGAAAACATGGTGTATTTTAGATTTAAATGAGTATGCTCTTGCCTAATCTTGTACACTTCCCACCAAGGTGGCATAAAATATGAAGTGATTAAAAGAGAGACTCCACAAACTTCATGTGTGTCGCCCACCAGTAATTTGAGACCCATACTTTAGCTCTGCAAGATTGGATCATTCCCACTACAGATGATGAATGTATTTCCAGACTAAATTTTTAATAGTATGTTAGAACATAAAATGAATACTTTCATGAGGGAAAAGTATTCCTATTATGTGAAAAATTTTATTTTGAAAAATTGGGGGGTTTATTTTTGTCACATCCATTCATTGATACATAGAGGCTACTACCAGCTCTGTACTCAAGGGATGCTCCTGGAATTTCTCAACATATGGAGAGTTGGGGATTAAATTCCAAGATGCCTACAAGAATAACATGCAGTAAGTTCACAAAACTGTGTCTTTGGCCCATAACTTTGAGTTGTTGTTGTTGTTGTTGTTTTTTGCTTTGTTTTGGTTTTTGGGTTACACCTGCCTTTGCTCAGGGGTTACTCCTGGTTCCACGTTCAGAAATTGCTCCTGGCAGGCTTGGGGGACCATATGGGATGCTGGGATACGGACCACCATCCTTTCGCATTCAAGGCAAATGCCTTACCACTGTGCTATTTTTCTGGCCCTATAAGTTTGAGTTTTAAAGGGGTTAGTTGTTGCCTATGTGTTAACCCCAGTTATATGTTTTATCCTTTATATACATATTTTTCTTCTTTATTTTATTAATAGTTTTGGTCATACCCTGCTGTCAATAATTACTCTTAACTGGTTTGGGGACCATATGGGATGCCAGAGATGGAACCTGGGCTAACTGAATTCAAGGTAAGTTCTTTACCCACTATAATATTACACAATTCCTATTTTTATTCTTTACTTTTTATTTAAGGCATATTGAATTATAATACTGTTTCATAATGATAAGCTCCATGATATATATATATATACAACATATATATATGCCAACACAATACCAGAGTGTTTGCATCACTCTAACATTACCTCAGATTATCCCATCAACAACTACCCTCACCCCAGTTCATGGTAAGCTTAATTCTGTACAACTGTCAGGTTATGTTGCCAAACTAAGAGAACATAATTGCTCACATCTCATCTGACATAGATAGTATAATAATTCACATAAAGCACCTGAACCATAACAAGAAATCATAAAACACCATAAAAATCTTGAAAGAAGTGACCAGAGATAGCACAGTGGTAGGGCATTTGTCTTGCATGCAGCTGACCCAAAATGGAAAGGATAGTGGTTCGAATCCTGGCATCTCATATAATTCCCTGAGCCTGCCAGGAGTGATTTCGAGTGCAGAACCAGGAGTAGCACCTGAGCACTACAAGGTATGACCTAAAAACCAATAAAATAAAATAAACTTGATAGAAGATATTAACACTTTTTAAAGAAAATATAGAGATGTTATATAGTATCGAAAATACTTTTATACATTATCATGGAAAAATAAAAAAATAATTATATCAGTGGGATTTACACACATTTAAAGTAGAAAAAAGGGATATGAGAGCTAATACAATGGATGTTGATGATTTATCCTTTTGGGAAAATCATATGAATACTTCTTATAAAATTAAAAATTGATGAGCCGCATCATTGGTGCCCAGGTGAGCAGCAGGAACCAAGGCCAGAACCCAGAGCCATGGAACCCATGTACTGGAGAAAAGAGGCTGCAGTGGCAGACGTGGTAGATTTGGGACCTGGAAACTACAATGGCAGTGTATAAGAAAGAGCCAGTGGAGCATGGTCTTCTCAACTTTTTTCTAAGGCCTCCTGTTTCTTCTAGTCAAGGAACACTATCATAGGGCATAGAAAACTTCATGCTATTACTTTCACAATGCAGAAAAACACAGACCTCTACCATGCTTAGATGTATATGGTAGCTACAATGCTTCACAAATTACCAAGCACCTATTTAGTCTCTTAGATACAAACCTTAGGGAAAAATATGGAGGATTTTCATAGAACTCAAGAAAGCATCGAATGAACTGAACATGCCACAAATAAGACTCAAGAGGATTTAAGAGTATATATAAATAAGAAAACTTCAAACTGAAATAACAGGGCTGGAAAACTTGGTAGAAAATATTGAGAACCTTACTGGAAAGTCTCTCCAAAAGAGGAATATTGGCAGAAAACAGAATGAGTGAGGTAGGAAAAGAGGTGCATAGCTCCATACAACAGAAGAGGTTAGAAAAAAACCTCAAAACAAATGATCAGACAATGGGAAAAGTCCTCAAAGAATGTGAACAGACAAAAATAGAAGTCTTTGATAAACTCAACAGAAACAATATAAGAATCATTGGAGTTCCAGAGACACAGAAAGAAAATCCTCACAAAGTATCAACAATCAAGGACATCATCACAGAGAAAATCCTTACAAAGTATCAACAATCAAGGAAATCATCACAGAGACACTCCCAAATGCAAATAAATCCTACATGCCCAAAGAGTATCAGCCAAAAGAGATCCAAAGGAAAGCATCCCAAGACACATTCTAGTTACAATGATGACCCCCATAGATAGGAATGGAATAATAAAAGCATATATTCAATGGAACTTCCCTAAGATTAGTCACAGATTTGTCATAATAAGCCCTCATGGACTAAAGGCATTGGTGGGATATAATTGTAAACCTCAAAAAAACAAATGCATTGCCAAGAGTATTTCACTGAGCCAGACTTAAATTTAGATTTGAAGGAAGGACACACAGCTTCATGAATAAACCACAGTTTAGAAAATTTGCAGACTCAAAAACATCGTAAAAGATGAACTAAAAGATCTACTTTAAGATAAAACAGACCACAAGACATAACAAACTACTACTAAAAGATGACATTAAATCCCATGACAATCATCTTTCTTGACATCAATGCAACTAAATGCACCAGATAAGAGACACAGAGTGGCAAAATGGATCAAAAAGCTAAATCCAACGTTTTGCAGCCTTCAACATACACATTTAAATAGTCAGTACAAAGACAGACTCAACCTCAAAGGTTGGAGGACAATCATTCAAGCAAACTATTTCCATAAAAAGGCCAAAGAGGTCATACTTACTTCAGACACAGACTTTAGACTTAAAAAAGTTATGACACAGATATAGACATTTTTAATAATTAAGGTATAGGTACAACAGGAAGAAAGCATACTCCTAAACATACATACACCCAATGAGGGACCAACAAAATATATAAAACAGCTTGTAACACACTTGAAGGAAGATATCAACAGCAACACAATAATAGTGAGATATTTCAACACTGCCTTGTCACCACTTGTTAGGAAAGAAATTATACATACTAACTTCTCAGATCATACTGCACTGGAATTAGAAGTGAATAAAAAGCAGAAACAGAGGAAAACTGTTAAGTCCTAGAAAGTATGCAGCTCACTATGCAACAACCAGTTGGTCAGAGAAGAAGTCACAGAGGAAATCAAAAGATTCTTGGAAAGAAAACTTTATAAAAATGCTCCTTAAAACAATATATTTATATAGCGAAGTGGAAGGCTACAAAATTAATGCACAAAAATTAATGGCCTTCTTATATACAAATAATGAGAAGAAATAGACATTAAACAAACAATACCATTCACAATATCACCACAGAAATTCAAATACTTAGGAGTCAACTAAAGAAGCAAAGGACCTATACAAAGAAAGCTATAAACATCACTTCAAGACATAAAAGAGGATACAAGGAAATGGAAACATATTTCCTGTTCATGGATTGGGAAGATGAACATTATTGAAATTGCAGTACTTCACAAAGCATTATACAGATTTAATGTAACCCATATAATAATACCCAAGACATTCTTCAAAGAAGTGGGTCAAGGGGTCTGGAGTGATAGCACAGTGGTAAGGCATTTTGCCTTGCACGCAGCCAACAAAGGACAGACTCCAGTTTGAATCCTGGCATCCCATATGGTCTTCTGAGTCTGCCAGGAGCAATTTCTGAGCACAGAGCCAGGAGTAATCCCTGAGCTTTTTTGGTATGACCCAAAAGCCAAATATTATATATCTTACATATATATATATGTATATATATGTATATATATATATATATATATATTTGGGGTGGGGCTGGAGCGGTGGCGCAAGGGGTAAGGCATCTACCTGGCCTGCATTAGCCTAGGGCGGACCATGGTTTGATCCCCCAGTGTCCCATATGGACCCCTAAGCCAGGAGCAATTTCTGAGTGCATAGCCAAGAGTAACTCCTGAGTGTCACCGGGTGTGGCCCAAAAATCAAAAACCAAAAAAAAAAAAAATGAAAAAGAGAGAAAGAAAAAGAAGTGGTTCAAACACTACTGAAGTTCACTTGGATCAACAAGTATACAAGAATACCTAAAACTATCCTTAGAGAAAAAAAGATGTGTTGTATCACTTTCCCTAACTTTAAATTGTACTACAAAAATATCATTAAAACAGCATGGTACTGAAATAAAGATAGATCCTTGGATCAATGGAATAGACTTGAGTATTCAGAGAATGACCCCCAGACATAAAATCAAATAATCTTTTACAAAGGGGTAAGAAGCACAAAATGGAGCAAGGAAAATATCTTCCACCAGTGGTTCTGGGACAACTGATCAGCCACTTGCAAAAAAGTGAACATAAACCTCTATCTAACATCATACACAAAGGTCAAATCAAAATGAATTAAATATTTGGGGCCGGGTGGTGGCGCTGGAGGTAAGGTGCCTGCGCTAACCTAGGACGGACAGCGGTTCGATCCCCTGGTTCCCCTTATGGTCCCCCGTGCCTGCCAGGAGCGACTTCTGAGTGCATAGCCCAGAGTAACCCCTGAGCGTCACCGTGTGTGGCCCAAAAAATCAAAAAAATATATATATTTAATACTATAAATGATAAGACCTTGATAATACATACCTGAAACCATAAGGTATATCAATAAAAAAAAATAAAGGCAAAACACTCCATGGCATTGAGACTAAAGGTATCTTTAAGAGGAAACACCACTGTTCAAACAATTGGAAGAAAAGATAAACAAATAAGAGTACATCAAACTGAGAAGCTTTTGTACTTACAAGGAAACAGTGATTATGATAAAAACGTTGCCAATGGAATTGAAGAAATTATTCACCCAATACCCCTCAGATGAGGAGCTAATATCTAAGATATACAAAGAACTGCCAGAACTTAAAAAATATCATCTAACCACATCAAAAAATGGGGAGAAGAAATGATCAGATATTTCCTTAAAGACAAAATACAAATGACCAAATTGTACATGAAAAAAAAAGGCTCCACATCACTAGTCATTTCACACCACAGAGACTGGCACAAATCACAAAGAACAAGAACATTCAGTGCTGGCAGGGATGTGGGGAGAAAGGTACTCTCATTCTCTGCTGGTAGGAATGCTATCTAATCAAGCCTTTCTCTAAAACAATATAGATATTCCTTAACAAACTGGACATTGAGCTCCCATATGATCTAGCAATACCACTCATAGGGTTATATTCCTGGATCATAAAAACAAATACACTAATGTCCTCTGTACTCCTATGTTCATAGCAGTGCTATTTACAAATAGCCAAAATCTGGAAACAACACAGATGCCCAACAACAGATGTGTGGCTAAAAAAAAACTGTAGTATATCTACACAATGGAATACTATGCAGCTAAAAAACCCGAAGTCACAAAATTTGCCTGTACATGGATGAATATGGAGAGCATTATATTGAGTGAAATAAGTCAGAGGGAGATAGATAAACATAAAATAGTTTTACTCATATGAGTGATTTAAGAAAAATAAAAGACAGTATAGTAATAATACCCAGAGACAATAGAGTTGAAGGCCAGAAGGTCCAGCCACCAAGAATGGTAAGTACAGTTAGAGAAATAACTATACTAACAACTACCATGACAGTAATAAAGAGAGAAACACAATGCCTGTCTCTAAGACAGGAAAGGGAATGAGAGAGGAGGGAAATGGGGGAAACTGGGGTGGGAAAATTGCACTGATGCAGAAGGGTAGTCATTTTATGACTGACGTACAATTATGAACAAGTTTGTAACAATGGTGCTTAAACAAAGAAATTACTTTCATAAAAAAATGAATTTTCCTACAACACAATAATTTTGCTTCTTGTCATCAACTCTTTTTTTATTAGATTAGATTCTGGGGGTGGAGCAATTGTACAGTACTAAAGGTGTTTGCCTTGTATGCAGACAACCAGAATTTAATATCTGTACCCCATACGGTTCCCTGAGATCTGCCAGAAGAAAAAAAATCCTAAACACAGAGTCATGAGAAAGTTCTGATCACAGTCAAGGGCAATTAGAAAAAAAATGGAGATATGGATTCCTTTATTTTGGTATTTATTTTCTAGTATTCTCCCCTGAAAAGAAGCAAAAACTGGTGCTGGTTTGGAGCTTTGGAGAGATGTGGTTACAGGTCTTTTTTTTCTTCTTTTTTATAGGAGGAGGAGCTAGAGGAAAGAATTTCAGATTAGTGATACATCCCACACTATAAACTGGCAAACATAAGACCTAGAATTATGCAGTCTGACAAAAAGGGAAAATGACATGATGTAACCCACAATGTCATTCACTTTAACAACCTACCAAGCAAATTACAGGATGCAGGCACTGCTTTCCATCCAAGTTGAAGAATCATGGCAATGTGTTCCCGCCTCCACACAGCAATTACTGCAGTTATTGATCGCGTCTGCTGAGTGGTGACAGGGAAAAGGTACCATGTTCCCTCTGTCTTCTGAATAATTATAATTAAAAGCAGAAAGGTGGCACTCTTTGGCAATCAATTAATCACATTTGGTTAAGAGCCTACAAGAAATGACCTGTTTCTCCTTCTGGGTGTACTTACACAATTTGTCTTTAAAGATGACTTAGAGTCAATTCTGCTCTATTTAGTCCAGAAAACTTGGTAAATGTTTGTGAACCACAAGCAGATAAATACACATGGAGACTAAACAAGCACCATGTCTTTCTTAAGTTTCATTGGCTGTGGAAAGGGGACTGATAAAGTACAGTGTGAACGGACATATGCTGAATGTTTCTTTTCCATCTGTTTGTTTCATTGATTTTCTAGTTTATTTAATTATTTACCACCAATAATTTACAACTGTTCTTCACAAGGAATGCATAAAATGTGCAAATGGACACATTTATCTAATATTTATCTTTTATCATTATATCTCTATTCCCCTACTCCTGGTTCTCCTCTAGAAAAAATAACAGACATAATGAATCCATCTTCATTGCTTTCCTTTCATATTTGTTTATTCTATAATAATATGCTCAGTAACTAGTATGTACCCAACTGTGAGATAAAAAAATGGAAGTAAGTGTAATAAGAGTCAAGCCTAAATGTCCTTGTACAAAGCTTTTAAGACACTGAGTGTATCATACTGATTGAACTTTTCTTTTTTCTTTTTTTTTTTTTTTTGGGTCACACCCGGCAGTGCTCAGGGGTTACTCCTGGCTCCATGCTCAGAAATTGCTCCTGGCAGGCACGGGGGACCATATGGGGCACCGGGATTCGAACCGATGACCTTTCACATGAAAGGCAAACGCCTTACCTCCATGCTATCTCCCGGGCCCCGAACTTTTATTTTCTTTTAAAGTAGAATAATGCACACTGAGACTCTACTCTCATGGTAAAATCATAAACCATAATATTAAATATTATTTCAATTTTTAAAAAATTCACAATATCTCTTAAAAACATGACCTTTTGACTATAGGATGTATTGCCTTAACTTGTCCTCTGGCCTCTTATTTAATTCTCAGTCCTGTTGGTGAGCTTCTGTCTCTGATATCAGAGGAAGCATTTGTATTTAGACCATTAATGACCTCCTCCCTGATCAAACTAAAACACAAAGACAAAAATGAGAAAAGATGTCATATACCTTTATTCATTCTACCCAGAGTCAGGTGCCTGCCATATGATAGATCTACAGTCTACAACTTTCTAAGGATAAGAATGTTTTTTTTTTTTCCCTTATTTTTAATCGATAGCTTTTTACGGCACTTTTCAGACCTTATTGGAATTGCTGTGTCAAATTTTAGAGAACATACTGCTGTTCCCTAGAACTTTCGTGATAATGTTTTCTTCTTATTTACTCTTTATTTAGGAGGTTTCTCCTTCCCAGTGGTAAGTGTCCCCTGAGAGAAATAACATAGTCTTAATATGAAGCCGGTCAAGTGGGTGAAACTGTGATTATATTCCACAGGGGAATGACATTGAGGTGGTTTTCTATTTGATGAGGCATATAGGTATAGAAGTTCAAGGGAAGAACTCAGTTAAAATATTGACCAAATTAAATTTGGTTGGCTAAAGAAGGACAAGTTTAAATTCAAATTCTGAAGATAAGATCAATGTTGATTGAACTTAATGTTCAAAGTTTAGAAGAGGAGTAGCATGAAGTCTTTCAGAAGGAATTTATAGAATTCTCAATTATATGTGGTTCAATGTTATCAGTTAGAATCTATATGGGGTACAGAAAAATTTTGCTTCTATCATAGTAGATACTTATTCTTTCTAATGAAAGTGCTTTATTCTTTTGTATAAACATGTTGAACTTTTGGAGCCAGAGTGATAGTATAGTGGTATCGAATTTGCCTTATACATGGCTGCCCCAGGATGGACCTCAGTTTGATCCCTGGTGTCCCATATGATCCCCCAAGCCAGGAGCGATTTCTGAGTGCATAGCCAGGAGTAACCACTGAGTGTCACCAGTTGTGGCCTAAAACCAACCAACCAAACAAACAAAAAGAAATGTTGGACTTTTTATCTATTCCATATTACAAACTTCACTATTTTGAATGTGTTTATATGTGTATATGTACATGCATACTTCATATTATATGTCTCTATCATATGATATATCTTAAATAATTTTGTATTATCAATTTTATGTGAGTGATTCTCAAATATTTCTTTCATGAATTTCTTTACCAGCTTGCAGCTACTTCTCTGTACAAATATCCATTATCATACTTCCATATTTTCATACAAAATAATAATTATCAGTACAACAGCCTATAAGACCAGAAAAGATACTCTAGGGGGTTAGACAGTTGCCTTGAATTCCTGGCACCCACCTGATGCCCTGAGAACTGCTAGGAGCAGCCCACAGCATAGATGGAGATAGCCTTGATCTCTATGAGGTTTCACCTAAAATGTCCATATTTCCCTAAACACATAAATAGTCTTATCAAACCAACATTAAAAAATACAGCTTTACTCCCCTGAACTGATAATCTAGAGGAGATGCCATATTTTCTGCTTAAAAACTGTCAGTTTCCCTGATGTGGCTCAAATTATAGTTAATATTTAGAAGTAAACTGATAGTATTTTGCATGTTGAATGAATATACCGTAATTTATCATTTGTCTTTTTAGTGGGTGTTCAATGCTTACTCTTGAACTCCTGCACTCAGAGATCACATTTGATGGGGCTCAGAGGACCATAGGAAGTACCAGGGCTAAAATACCAGGTCAGCCATGTGCAAGGACAATTGCCCTCTCTACTGTACTATTTCTCAGGTTCATCATATTGCAATTTTTTTTTTGGTTTTTCAGGCCATACCCATTTGATGCTCAGGGGTTACTCCTGGCTAAGCGCTCAGAAATTTCCCCTGGCTTGGGGAGACTATATGGGACGCCGGGGGATCGGACCGTGGTCCTTCTTTGGCTAGCGCTTGCAAGGCAGACATCTTACCTCTAGCGTCACCTTGCTGGCCCCATATTTTTCTTGACTATAATGCTCTGACTATATTTCTTTTTAAACTTCTAAGCATCATTTTATTTTTTTTAATATGAAGTGCTTCATGAGTTTGCGTGTCATCCTTACGCAATCTAATCTTATGCTAATCTTCTCTGTATCATTCCAGTTTTAGTATATGTGCTGCCAAAGTGAGCACTCATTTAATATTTTTTGTCTTTCTTTTTATATTTATCTCACTGAACATGCCAAGGAATTTCCTTTTATTTTCTCTGTGCTTCTAATGATCTCCATGTAGCTCATTCACATTTAATTGTGGTATTTAGGTATAAACAATACATAAATAATTACTATATTTAATTAATTAGATATTTTATTCATTATACCTTTAATTGATATCTTTATATGTGATAATACCTTGCTTGAGAGAAGGAACCATGTCTGTTGTAAGGTATTTCTTAGCCCTCAGCACAGGAACTGGTTCATAGTAATTGATCAGTGAATATAATTAAGTAATTGAGAGTAAATAATTGACAGAAATAGTCTCCAAAAATGAATTAGAATTCAAGCTTTCACAGAACCTGCCAGAGGGGAAAAACACATAATATTTATTTAATTAAGTTTGTGCATTAACATCATTCTGGCACCTGAATTAAATGAGAAGTTATAGCAGGCAGGGTTTGGCCTTGAAATCAGGTGACTCAGGTTTGATCCCTGACATCCCACTATAATACCCCAAGCACCTCTAGGGGTAATTCGAGTGCAGAGCAAAGAGTTATCCCTAAGCATTGCTGATATGAGCCAGCTCCCAAAATTATCATTTAATTTACCCTCATCCCCAGTCATATTCTGATGAAAAAATAGAGAAAGCAATTCTTTTGATAAAAATTTAAAAATACAATTTGATTCTCATCTCTGACAATAATTGATTGAGAAGATACTATTGGAACACATCTCATGGCATTTCAGATACTCAGAATAAAGAGCAGATTCTCTAATGACCTTAAAACTAAACTGAAACATACCAAGATGTTTATTTTATGTTGATATAAAGTTTTATTATTAAAAAAGGAAACAATTGATGGTATAGCATCAAACAATTAAGTGGTATAGCACATGCTTGGCATGTAAACTGAAATTTATCTCTCCGGTGATGCTATAATGCTATTCTATAGCTAGTGGAAAACCTTATGTTCACACTGACGTAATAGTTATTATTAATTCTGGATACCTCTGAAAGGCCTAGGAAGGATACTGCTGGCATTAGCATTTTCTAGTGATGTATAAATAATGTGGACTTTAGAATTAATAATTCTTAGTTTATATCTTGCTAATTATGTAATTATGCAAATTGCTCCATTTCTCTGAGTTTTCACAAATTGAGAATAATAATACCTATCTCCTTGGCTCTTAGAAATAATAATGAAATTTCTATATTTAACACATTTATAGCTGGCATATTTAACACTGATTCTTCACACACAGGCTCTATTGAACATGAATTACAATTTTTAAATTCTTAGGTATTTGGAAACACAATCTAATCCTACAGAGCACAGACTATTCGTCTTTGGAAAAATCACTTATCTTCTCTAAGTCTGATCTCAACTGTGACATATGAAGAGAGACATATTGCTGATACCAAAGGACTGTTTATGAAGAATAAATGAAATAATTTAGATAAAGCTTATAAGAAGCTACAAAGTGTGAATACATTATTCACACAGTATTAATATTTTTGAGTTTTTCATTTCTGTCTAATAGATCAGTTTTCTTCTATAATGTACCAAAAAAACCAAATTATTCATCAAAAATTAATAGTGATTTTATATTAGAAGTCACTGGAGCTATCTGGCTTTTAGAGGCTTCAAATTATTTATTTTCCTTTAACTTAATTCTTTTTATTTGATAAATTAAAAATAAATATCTGACCCTGAAGAGGAATAAATTTTTAGCTCTTGTCATGTAAACTCAAATTTTAGATGAAATAAAAATGGTTTTTGCTGTTTATTTGACGGATTTGTTCAAAGAAAAAGTGTATATAATAGGCCATTTGTGGGGCTGGTGAGGTGGGGCTAGAGGTAAGGTGTCTGCTTTGCAAGCGCTAGCCAAGGAAGGACCGCAGTTTGATTCCCCTGGCATCCCATATGGTCCCCCAAGCCAGGGGCAATTTCTGAGCGCTTAGCCAGGAGTAACCCCTGAGCATCAAACAGGTGTGGCCCCAAAAAACCAATAGGGCATTTGCACATACTTGTTAACCCGGGTTCGGCCCCTCAACCCCCAGCATCAAGATTCCACCTGGAGTAATTGGTGAGAATTGTTCAGTGTGGCCCAAATTTAATAATAAAATTAGTTAAGAAAAGTGTACATAAGTGTGTACAGTATTCACAACTTGCAAAAAGTATCAACTTTTGTTATCATCATATTTTGCCCTGTATTCCTTTATGTTAATCTCAGCTACATAGAAAAAAAATACCATTTTTTTTGTATATGCAGTGGGAAACTTTGTAACAAGCAGTAACTTGTAGAACCGCCAAATAAGTCAAAATAATGCCTTTTTAATATAGCAGAACTTCTGCATTTTTTTCTCTCATATAAGGGTAAATGCTCATTAAGCACTTCTTAGCCTATATATGGTTCTCAAAATATGGTTCTGGGACATGTTAGTTTTATAAATTTTATTTTAAAGTAGGGCGTTTGCAAAATGATTAATAGTTGAGGCATATAATATTTCATAATACTTCATAATATTTGTTATCATCTGTATATAATATTTCATAATACTTCATAATATTTGTTATCATCTGTATGTAATATTTCATAATATTTGTCATTAATAGTTGAGGCATATATTTCAATACCAAACACAACACCAGTGTCATCTCTCATCAGCAATGCTTCCAAATCCCTACACCTCCCTCAACCCCACCCCTTGCCTGTCACCTCAGTAAGTATATTAAACAGTTTAGTGGTTTCACTTTAGATCTGTTATCTGTGTTGTTGGGTCTGTGCTTTGCATATATCCCACATCACCAATATAATGAAGCCCTTGACCATGTTCTCCTATTATTCCCTTTTCATCCTCTTCCTCCTGGCTTGACTTATTTTATTTTCTTTCTTTCTTCCTAACTCTGCTGTCAAAGGAGATCTAGGCATCCCTCTTTACTACATTTCCTCTTTAGTTTATTCTATATACCACAGATAAGTGAATTTATCCTGTTTCCCTATCTTCAGAAAATTCCTGCAATCTGATTGGAACTAGAAGATACATATTAAATTTCTAACTTCGCATGTTTAGAAATGTAATTTTCTCAGATATTAGATTTAATAAGAAACTCCAGGGGTAGGACATGCAATCTTTATTGTAAAAATTCATTAAGTGATTCTTATTAATGTAAAAATACTCAACAACAGTTCATCTAAATATTTCCAGTAAATAATATCAGGAAAATTAAACACTGAGCAATATATATGATAGTGATACATGTGTTAGGTTAGCTACAGGTTTGTTACACTTAAATTTTCTATCTGTCTTTGAATCAAAAATACTATAACATCCACTTAGTATTCAAGATGACTTCATGAGGATTTATCAAACATTTGCCTGGCCTACCATCATTTTCATAAAATTATTCAACACAGCATTATAGATTTGTGGTACAAATATATGTACATTATTGGTTCCTCCAGAATTACTTACAGGACTTTCTGGTTTAACGTATCACATTTTTCTGATGTCTTATGTATATTCTTGATATATTGGTTGTAAACTCAATTACCTTCTAGAATATATTCCATATAATTTGCCTATAAAAAGATAATTCTTTTAATCCAACTAAAGTATATACCTAGCATCAAATTATCTTTGCTCCGACATGGCTTTAAATTACAGATGATTATAGTTAAGGTGTTTGTGATCCTTCAAAATAAATTGCTCCAAATGTATACCTTTCTCTCCTGCCATCATAAATAAGCCATAAAAAGCATTTTTTTATTGCTCTGAGCTAACAATAAAGAAATTGGCTTTCCTCAAACTTTAATGACTTCCATATATGTCATTGACACCTCCTAGACCAATAAAGTCAGAGACCTCTCAAAGACTCAATTTTAATAAAGAATAAAATATTCAATCTTTTAAAGCAGAAAATAAAATAATAGCTTATGAGCTAAGGAGAAGGGAATAAAAGAGTTAGAAGAGAGAGGCAAAGAAATAAGCATAATCGACATTTTAATGGGAATGAGTAAACAGCCTGAACTATAATAAATCTTTTAGGCATTTGATCCCAATAAACCATCTTAATCCTTTGGGCTATTCTGGCAGCAAGAGATAACTGCTCTGAAACCAAAACGTATTTGCATACAACTCACATTTTGATGTTTACTGTGTATCTGCTTTTAAAAAATAAATTGAAAATCCAAACTTCTTTGAGATGGTGTAAGTGAAAATAGTCAATAGTCTCTTTGGTTTTCTTCTGTGTACCATCCCACACCCATCTACCCACAGTAACACTTGAATGCCCTCTGGTTGGGGAACTTCCAGTCTTGTTCAATTGAAACCCTTAAATCTATTCACCTAAACCTTTTTTGCCTGACTTAGACTATGAATACAACCCCTTGATGTAAAACGGGCTTTGGGGTGATGGTAAAACTTGATTGTAACTTCATCACAGTTCGGCAAAGTAAGCTAAACAGTCATATTCAATAAGTCTATATGATAGGAATACTAAAATTACATGTATATGGGTGATTGACCTGTGAAATCTTTGACTAGAAAAATGAAAGGATGACTGTTTAACTGTTCTGAGTATGAATTATGATGAAGAGTCTTCTCTTTTCTTTCCTTTTTTGTTTTTTACTTTTGTTTTTTTCTGCCACACCCGGTGACACTCAAGGGTTACTCCTGTCTATGTGCTCAGAAATCGCTCCTGGCTTGGAGGACTATATGGGATGCTGGGGGGTGGGGGAATTGAACTGCAGTCTGTCAGTCTGTCAGTCTGTCATAGGTTAGTATGTACAAGGCAAATGTTTTATCACTTGTGCCACCGCTCCAGCCCTTTCTCATCTCTTTTATTTCACAACCACTAATTTATCTGTAGTCAGTGTTCTTAGTAACATGCATTAACTATCTCTTCATAATATTTATGTATTTGGTCATAAAGTGAGAGAGATCCTGCATTGGGTGCATTTCCCAGAAAGAAAAATTAACAATACACTTTAATCAGATACAAATCATCAAGAACTGGGGCCCGGGAGATAGCATGGAGGTAAGGCGTTTGCCTTTCATGCAAAAGGTCATCGGTTCGAATCCCGGTGCCCCTTATGGTCCCCCGTGCCTGCCAGGAGCAATTTCTGAGCATGGAGCCAGGAGTAACCCCTGAGCACTGGTGGGTGTGACCCAAAAACCAAACCAAAACAAAAAATAAACAACAAACAAATCATCAAGAATTCAGAATCTGTGGAGATTAAGGAAAAGATACACTAGCAAGTGAGTCTTTGATTTAAAGACCTGCCCAGAGCAGAGCAGATCATTGAAAGGTACTCATCTCTGTTGCTCTAGGGAAAAGATCACAAGTGGACATTCAGTTTTTCCAGTTGTTAGAACTCTATGTATGAGGATTACTTACCTGTGGCTTCACACAGTTCAATGAACAGAACACTTAGTTGATCTCTATCTTTCTCAAAGATGGGCAATATGGACCTCCCTTATTAAGTAAGGTGATCTGGGTATACTATGTTCCTTTCAATCCTGATATTCAATTTTAAGTCTCCACCAATAGGGCTTTTCCTCAAAGTAAATCTGGGTAGATACATTTGATCAGGGAGTTTGGTTGGCAGACTCAATATAAATCCCTAGGAAGTTTTGGAGGGTGTGTATTTTAACAGAAAGAGAGCACTGTAAAGATAAATCTACACAGAATCAAGTTCATAACTTAGGGTGCCATGAATGGTGGAAACTCCTGAAAAAAATTGCCAGGCACTATACAACAAATTTGTAGACTAAACTTGAAAAGATAATCAATAGTTGATTCCATCCAATTGTTGAAGATAGATTTAAATACCACACACTCAGGAAAATGAACTAAAAACACCAAGCAACATTGCAGATATTTTTTTAATTAGATGCCATTGAGATTACTATGAGATTGCTACTTCAAATGAATCAACACCAATACGAGGTATATGAATTCTGAAAAATCTGGTACACATGACAACAAGAAAGGAAATAGATAAAACTCTTAATTTACTATAAAAATACTAATCTCAAAACCAGTAGTCACAAGCTTTATAATAAAACTCAAAGAAATTCAGAGACCTACTATAGAGATAGTATAGTGGATAAGGTGCTTCTCTTGCACATAACAAAGCTTCAACCTCCAGCATCAAAAGTGCTTCCCTGAGCACTGTTAGGAAAAAATACCTGAGCATAGATTTAGGATTATTTTCTTTGAACCACCAAATGTCCATAAAACAAGAGGAAGAAGAAAAGAAAGAAAGATAAAGAAAGAAAGAAGGAAAGAAAGAAAGAAAGAAAGAAAGAAAGAAAGAAAGAAAGAAAGAAAGAAAGAAAGAAAGAAAAAAGAAAGAGAGAAGGAAGGAAAGAAAAAAGAAAGAAGGAAGGAAGGAAAGAAAGAAGGAACGAAAGAGGAAAGAAAGGTAGGGTGGAAGAGAGGAAAGTAGAGCAAAAAATACAAAGAGAAAGGGTCAGAGTGGGAAAGGTGTTTGCTTTGTAAAAGGTCAAACCAGTTTCAATCCATGGCATTCCATATGGTCCTCTGAGTCTGTCAAGAGTAATTTATGAGCACATAGCTAGGAATATATGAGAGAGAGAGAAAGAGAGAGAGAGAGAGAGATGGAGATGGAGAGGAGAGGAGAGGAGAGGAGAGGAGAGGAGAGGAGAGGAGAGAGGAGAGGAGAGGCGAGAGGAAAAAGGAAGAAAGGCGAGATGAATGGTGGGAGGAAGGAAGGACCTCAGTGAATTTTAAGAAAATGCAGTGATACCTTTAAACAGAATTAGGAAAGCAGTTTGGAAACAATGCTACAAGTTTAATATATACAATAAAATCAAGTTAAAGAGTAGAAATCTTAAAGCTTAATATAGAATGGTCAAACAATCCAATTAAAATTTTAAGTATAATTGAATAATCAGTTATTGAAAAATAAAAGATAAAGTAAAAATGATCTATATTGGAATGTTATTAAAATATCATTAGCTAATTGTTAACTGGAGGAAAAAGTATAAAGGCTCTATCATGTATATAAATATATATATATGTCAATTAATTCTCAATAACTGAGAAAAATAACTAAACATTTTCCAAATTTGAAGATATAATTAAGATTCCAAGATTATAAAATTGAAAAATCTCCAAAAGTTTCAATTCAGAAGAAACGTCCCTAAAACATAGTATAATAAAGTTACCTAAAAGCAAAAAGAGAGAATTTATAAAGCAGTAATAGAAAGAAATGTTATTCTCCCATAATAGAGAGCCACCACCAGAATATCAGTGTATTTTTCTATAGAAATATTGAAAAAAAAAATGGGACCAGAGAGATAGCATGGAGGTAAGGCGTTTGCTTTGCATGCAAAATCAGTTGTTCGAATCCTGGCATCTCATATGGTCCCCTGAGCCTGCCAGGAGCGATTTCTGAGCATAGGGCTAGGAGTACCCCTGAGTGCTGCCGGGTCTAACCCAAAAACCAAAAAAAGAAAAGAAATATTATAGGCCAGAAAACAGTGATATGATATGTTTTATGTAATGAAAGGAAAATCTTGCCAACAAAAAATATTTTGCACATCAATTATTTTATTTATAAATAAAAGAATAAATATGAATTTACCATGTTACAAAAATTGAAAGGATTATCTATCATTATACTTGCATAAAAGAAATATGGAAATCTTCAACATTAAATGTAAAAATTCAAAGAAGTAACAGAAAAATTATGAACATATGAAACAAACTGGTAATGTAGCCATATAATAAAGTTTATAATATTTCATTACTATAATATAACGTTAATAATTCTACTGTAAAAACTATTAAAATATACATGGATGTACGTGGAATCTATCATGCTGAGTGAAATAAGTCAGAGAGAGAAAGAGAAAAATACAGAATGGTCTCACTCATCTATGGGTTTTAAGAAAAATGAAAGACTTTCTTGCAATAATAATTTTCAGACACCAAAGAGAAAAGAACTGGAAGTTCCAGCTCACCTCATGAAGCTCACCACAAATAGTGATGAGTTCAGTTAGAGAAATAACTACATTTTGAACTGTCCTGAAAATGAGAACCTATGAGGGAAATGGAGAGCCTATCTAGAGTACAGGCGGGGGTTGGGTGGGGAGGAGGGAGATTTGGGACAATGGTGATGGGAACGTTGCACTGGTGATGGGTGGTGTTCTTTACATGACTGAAACCCAAACACAATCATATATGTAATCAAGGTGTTTAAATAAAATATATTAAAAATAAATAAAATATTAAAAATAATACCATTTGTAACTATAATATTTTAAAGAATATACAACATGTTTTGGTGCATAAAAATCATGAATGGTGGAAATGAAAAGAGAGGCCAAGATAGGAAAAGAGTAAAGAAGCTTGTCTTGCATGTAACTGAGCCCACTTTGATCGCTGGTGCTGCATACGGTTATCTGAGTATTAGAAGGAGTGAAACGTGAAGAAATACACCCATGAGGCTAGAGTAATAGCACAGCAGTAGGGCATTTGCTTTGCACATGCTGACCTGGGATTGACCAGGCTTGATCTCTGACATCCCATATGGTCCTCGAGCCTGCCAGGACTGATTTCTGAGCACAGAGCCACGAGTGATCCCTGAGTCCTGCAGGGTGTGGACCAAAAACAAAAATAAAAAACAAAACAACAAAAAGAAGTGTATCCAACCAAAGCCAAGGCCTAATTGCATGCCAAATATGACCTTAAATCTCAAAATAAATGTTATAAGTTCAAAAAAAATAAAACACAAAAACAAAACAAACCTAGTTTATGAAATTAGGGTTATAATCTTAAAATAGGCTTATAGTCATAATTTTCATATTTTATGTATGCACCAGTAGAACTATAAAATGCAAAAGGAATATACCAAATATAAACAGAAAAAAATAAATGTAATAATATGCAAAGTCATCAATATACAAAGAAATATAGCAAGAAAAGTACAAAATAAGTATAAATGGAAAAATGGCTCTAGTATTGCAACCAAAAATTATTAAAGTAGCATTAGGTAACGTTAACTCTTAATAATCCAAATGAGGGGTCCAAGTGATAGCACAGTAGTAGGGCATTTTCCTTGCATGCAGGACGGACCTGGGATCAATCCTTGGCATCTCAATGGTCCCCCAAAGCCAGGAGCTATTTCTGAAAGCATATCCAGAGGTAACCCCTGAGTGTCACCAGTTGTGGCCCCAAAACCAAAATAATTAAATAAATAAATAAATACAAATAAAAATGGGTTAAATTCTCCATTGAACTAGAGAAATGTTTCAGTGGCTGAGTACCTGTTTGGCATATATTAGATACTAGATTCAATCCCTGTCACTAATAATAAATAAACTGTTTTTAATCAAAGTACATAGAATGGCTATAATAATAGTAACATTACTAGTGATGAAGACCCAGCTGCAGCAAGAGACTTCAAATTGATGAATAGAAAATTGTATGATTATATTAGAGGATTGTGGTGGCAAACTTTTAACAACATTAAATAATCTAGCCAGAAAGCAAATTTCGCAAAAGTATTCAAGGGGCTGGAGTGATAATACAGTAGGTAGGGTAGTTGCCTTGTATGAAGTTTCATCACGAGCACCTTATATCATCCCCTTAGCCCACCAGGAGTATTTCCTGAGTGCAGAACAAGAATTAACTCCTGCACATACCAGGCATGATACAAAACAAAAAAACAGAAAATACAAGAACAAAAACACAAAATTTTGAACATTCTTGAGACAGAATAAATGTACCAGTCGTTAAAGCAATTAACAGTAATGGTGTTATCCATGTTTCATAAGCACATATAGAATATTGCTCCATAATATATCATATGCTAAGTCTGTTAAAGTCATAAGAAAATCTTAGTATGTTTTAAAACAGTCAAATAATTGGCTGAAGAGATAGTTCAATAAGCTAAGTGCATGACTTGGCACTGCATGGTCCACTAAGCACCATTATCAGTGAACTTCAAGCATAGAGTCAGAAATATTCTCTCTAGCATAAACCAAAACCTAAAAATTAATCTAAAGAAACCCTTGAAATCAACCAAAAGCATATTATCTTTTCCAGTTATAACAAAATAAACCTAGAAATAGATAACTAACAAAAAGCATGAAAATTCCAAAAATATATGACATTATCTAATAACATAAAAAGTGAAAAGAATACCCCAAAAATTCTTGAAAAAGTAAAAGTGGATATATAACACACCAGGATATTGGATGAAGTGCAAAAGCACTTCTAAAATATTTCATAGAAATATATACCTACATTTGTAGAAAAGAAAAATTGAATCTCTCAATCTAAATTTACCTCTCAATAATTAGAAAAACAAGAACAAAGAAAGCTCGAAGTTTGCATGAGGAAGTGACAAATATCAAAGTTGAAATAAATTAAAAAAATCAAAAATAGAAAATCAAGGGACACAGAGATAGTGCAAGTCTGTGATCAAGCCCAATTTTACCCTGAAACTTGACATATAGTTTCCCAAAGCACCACCAAGAATATACCTTGTGCACTGCTAGACGTGCTTTTATCTCCATTCCCCTTAATGTATTGAAATCAGTAGAAAATACTGAGAAAAATAATGTTGTTTTTTCAGCTAAACAAAATGTTTAGCAAAATTTATTAAAATTGAGGCCTCAGAGATATCCTAAGTGAAAATAAAATTGGAACAATTTACTCCATAGGAATTCAAAGAATCATTTAAGATTACTAAAAATTTATATCCCAGTAAATGGTATAATGAAAATAATGGATAAATTCTTAGAAACATAAACGTTTCTAAGACTTAATCAAGAAGAGATATAACATTTGAACATACCAATAATGAGACATAATCTTAAATCACTAGTAATAAAAATGACTTTCTAAGAAAATCTCAGGACTAGAAGATTTCACTGGATAATTTGTATCAAATATTTAAAGAAAAAAAAAAAGCCTTCAGTCCTTCTTAAACTGTCTCCAAATGCTTCAGAGGAGCATCCTGTCCCAACCCATTTTGTTTGTTTGTTTGTCTTGTTTTTGAGCCATACTGGGTGGTGCTCAGGAGTTACTTCTGGCTCTAAGCTCAGAAATTACTCTTGGCTCAAGGCACCATATGGGATGCTGGGATCAAACCCAAGTCAGTCTCTTACAAAGCAAATGCCCTACCAGTTATGCTATCACTCCAGCTCCACCCCAAACCTATTTTCTTTCTTTCTTTTTTTTTGGGGGGGGGGTTTGGGTCACAGCCGGCAGTGCTCAGGGGTTACTCCTGGCTCCATGCTCAGAAATTGCTTCTGGCAGGCACGGGGGACCATTTAGGGCACCGGGATTCGAACCGATGACCTTTTGCATGAAAGGCAAACGCCTTACCTCCATGCTATCTCCCGGGCCCCTTAAGGGCAGGATCATTTCATATCCAAAACAAAGATACTACAAGAAAATAAAAAGTACGTGATGAACCCAATGTAAAATTTCTCGACAATATATTATCAAATAAAATTCAGCCACACATTAAAATGATCACCCACCATGATCACTTAGGATTTATTTCTGGGACATAAGAAAATCGATATGTTAATAAATATGGCACACTATATTAATGAGAGTCTAATAAATCTTGTGATCATCTTAATTGATGCTCAAAAAGCATTTGACAAAGTTCAACTTCCTTTTATAAAAAAAATATTCCAAAAGTTAGCTAATTAAAAAATGTTCCGAAATATAATAAATGCCTTATGGTAACAGACCCATGGTTAACATAATATTCAATAGCTAAAACTCTGCCTTTAAGGTCAGGAACATGATAAAAAATATATTTTCTTAGTTGCTTTTTGGGCCCCTTCCAGATGTGTTTCAGGGACTATACCCTGGCTTTATGTTTAAAGAGCACTTCTGGCTGTCTTGGGAGACCATATATGTCCTGAAAATCCATCTCTCATAGGCCTCATGCAAGGACAAGCACTTTACAACTGTGCCTATTGTATTATTACTCCCAGGGATGGCTAACCTTTTTGAGCCCGAGTGCCCAAACTGCTGCACAAGACCAATGAATTTCCTCAAAGTGCCAGCACGTCAATTAAACCTTAATAACAAGATTTTAGTATCTAAAAATTCTTTATAAATTTTACAAATTTATTAATTGCGGATATTCCCGTGTGCCAGCTGCAAGACCTTTGAGTGCCACAGCTGGCATAGGTTCGCCATCGCAGCGGAACCGTACTATTCTTACTATTTCCTTCAACATAGTTCTGGAACAAGATTCCCAAATGAGAGAGTAAAAGTACAGATCCTAAGAATCTGATAAAAGCCCAATAAAAATCCCATAACATTTATTAGAATAAACAAATATGCTAATGTCTCAGAACACAGCATTAGTTAAAATTAGTTCATCTATATATGTTAACAATAAATTATGTGGAAAAGAAGAAAAAAGTTTTATTTAAAGCTGCATCAAAAGTAAAATAAAATACTTGATAATTACTTAACTATGAAAAAACCCATAAACAGAAAACTGTAGTGCAATGATCATAGCAATTGAAGACTGAAAGTTTAAATAGATAAATAAGCAAGCTTAATATTTTTCAAATGTACTTAGTAGCCAAAGACATCTATAAAGTCAATGTAAACTTTTAATAAAATTGTAGTGGCATCCACAAAATTCATGGAAAAATACTAAAATTTGAACAGTAAATAAAGGGTCTAGCAACTTGCAAAAATAAGAATGCGGTATTATGCCCCTAAGTTCAAATTCTATTATAGACATTAATAGTAATCAAAACACAGTAGCACTAGTGAAAAAAAATACAAATTAATATAATAGAATTGATAACCTAGAAATAAGCCTCATCTATATATCTGGCCAATATTTGACAAGATATTGAAGAATACTTAAGGAGGAAGTTTGTTCAATAAACAGTGTGAAGAATGCCAGATATTCCTATTCTCAAGAATGAATTTGAATCACATAAAATTAGTTTAAAGTAGATTTAATAATATGACTCAAAAATTTAAAATGCCTTAATAATAGTCATGACTTTTTTTTTTTTTGCTTTTTGAGCTACACCCACTGAAACTCAGGGGTAACTCCTGGATATGCACTTAGAAATCGCTCCTGGCTTGGGGGACCACATGGGACACCCGGGATTCAAATCATCTTAGATTAGCACATGCAAGGCAAACACCCTATCACTTGCACCACTGCTTCAGTCCCTGTTTTTTTTTTTTTTCTTCTTTTTTCTTGTTTTATTCTGTTGATGGATAGTGGGGAGTACCAAAAAGTATTATGATTGGAAGTTGAGTACCAAAACAGTAGCAAACTAGTGGGACAAGAGGGATTATACTAAACTGGAAAAATGAAAAATGTAAATAAAAATACATCAACACATGACAAGGCATCTGAGAAATTATGTATCTGATAAAGGGTTACTGTCCAAAACATAAAGATACTCTTTCAATTCAATAGCTAGAAAACAATAATCTGGTTACAAATGGATCATGTTTGTGCAAAATAAGTAGTTGGTTAAAGAAGTCATACAGATGTAGAACAAGTACACCAAAAATACTCAGCATCACTAGTAAACAAGCATATGCAAATCAAAACTGAAATGTGATGCCATGTCACTCTTATCAAATGACAATTATCCAAATGATAAGGGCTAACAAATACTGGCAAGAATATGGAGAAAGGTGAAAACTTGTTTTGGTAAGAATGTAAAGTGGTTCAGCCACTATAAAAACAATATTATCTCTAAAAATATATACTACGAGTTTATCAGCTGTCTTATCGAAGAATATATATCAAATAAATGAGATACATATCTCAAAGAGTTATTAATGTCTCCATGCCATTGAAGCTATTCATAATTTCCCAACCATAGAAACAACACAAATATACTCCAACAACTAGATATAGATATAGATAAATTGGTATACACACATACATTTTGTGATATTATTTAACCATGAGAGGAAACCCTGACATTTGTAACAATGTGGATGAAATGTGAGCCATATTAAGTAAAATCAGAAAAAGAAAGTATGACTTCACATATGTGAAATCTGAAAAAGAAAAAGTCAAATTCATTGAAACATTGTGGTTTCCAGAGATAGTGTCATGGAGAGATGTCTTTTACGCAAAAAGAAAAAAAAATCAAACAAAAAGCAAAAAATAAAAACAAAAACAAACCAAAAACAAACCATGAGTTTTATACCAAACACTGCAGAGCTTTGAACACCACCCCTGGTCCTAATGTTTCTCATCACCAATGAAAATTAGTCCCTAATCAGAAGGTCCTTAAAGATAAGCCAAGTATTGCTGTCAATTCAATCCCCAAGAACCACAAGAGGGCTATAAAAAAAACTAAAGGTGCTGGAATCATAGTGCAGTGGGTACCCAACTGGGTTCAACCCTTGGCATCCTTATGGTTTCCTTGATTCCATCATGAATGATGCCTGTGTGCAGAACCAGGGGTAAATTCTGAGAACTGCTGGGTGTGACCCAAAGACCAAAATATTGAATATTAAAAATTTAAAAATGAGTCTGACCTGAAGAAACAGTACAGTGATAAATAAGACTTTGCATGTGACTGAGCTGGATTTGATCCCCAGTACTGTATATGGTCCCTTGAACACAACCAGAGATTATTCCTGAGCACAGAACCAGGGAAAGTCCTGAGCACTGTCAGGTGTGGCCCCAACTGAAAGAAAACCTAGGTAAATTTGAAACGTTTTTAGCACACAAAAGAACTTCAAATGTGATTGATGGCGAATTTACTAATACGTAGTAAAATACGTATATGGTAACAACTATCTAAATTTATTGCACAAATAATATTACTTGTACTTATATATAAATAATATATAATACATATTAATTAACTAATATATAGTAAAATATTTAGTATATGGTAACAGATAGCCATATGTAATATACAAATAATATTACCAAATCTTTTGTCACAAGGCCAATATGTTAAGTATATACCAATAGTGCAAAAATAGAATTTATTAAAGAAAATAAAGGCATTCATTATCAAATTTTAAGTTGTCACCTGACTACTAAGGATAAAAACTTGTCAAACTACACATTCATGTGACTTAGATTATATAATACATTTTTAAGTTTGAGAGGAAGATAGAAGAAAAGAGTGTGTGATATATGTAGGCTGGGAGTGGGTGAGGGATTGGAGGGCAGCTAGGGAAGTTGGTGGTTGAAAATGAACACTGGTGAAAGAAGGGGTATTGGAACATTGTATGACTGAGCCACAACTATCATCAACTTTTTCACACACTCTCTTGGAAAAGATACATAAAATGGACTTTTTAGCACAGGTGAAAGAAAAGGGAAGAGGGAGAGGAAGAAGCAAAGGGAGAGAAGACCTTACTCATCATTTTAGATATTCTCATTCTGGATCTCTCTTCTGAGTAATTGTAAATGCCTTAGGAACTCAAAAGCAGAAATTTCTATTTCTGCTCTGCTCTCCTTTCCTCTTTATTCTGTTATGAGGAAAAAAATTAATCTTCTGCTCTGTTCTCCTCTCTTTCTTCTGTTATGAGGAATAACTTAGTCTTCCTATTTCAGATTGGACATCAAAACACTGGACACTCATATTTATTCACACAAATAACACATTTCCCTAGGTGATAAATGAACATTGAACCCTGGTATATAATTCTAATTAAATTTTTTTGGTAGGAAGGCACCTCCCAAAGTACTCTTGAATCCAAGAACCATTCCCCAAGATACTTTCCCAAGGAGGCCAGACAGTTCAATATAGGGAACTTGTGATGTGGTGCTAATCCCAGTGATTCAGGGGCCCACCAGGCCATTAAAATTTTATATTTTTGTTTTAATTTTTCTTTATTAATAATCTTTATTTTATGACATCATCATGATTTATAAGGTCATACTTAGTTGGGGTTTAGACACTAAATGTTTCAGCACTGATCTGATCACCACTGTCGATTTTAATTTACCTTTCATTGCATTCGTTGCCCAACCTGAGTGTCCTTAATTGCAAATTTAGATACCCTTTTTGATTGCCTTTTAAAGAATATTCAAATTGGTTCTGTTAAGTTTCCACTCAAAATAAAATGGGGGCAAATTACTAAGCACATATATAGGTACAAAACATCAGAGTTTATTACTCTTCTTGTGGAGTCCATTACTCTTTTTTCAATCTGCCCTATGAAATGAAGCAGTCATTGTCTGTAGGAGTTCATTCCTTTCTCCCTAATATTCATTTTGGCATTTTGAAAGAGAGAAAATAGACTATTAACAGACTCTGTGTGTATACCATTTTATGATAAAGAGTCTAAATAAAAAATGTAGATGAGTTAAAATGAATAGAAAATAACCATTGCTAAGAGATAGTAGCAGTAATAAAGTCATAACTTGAAACTGTGTTTAATGAACTATCTCTTCTCTGTAGACTTATGCAAATTCTGTGCCATTATAACTACTGCAAATATACAAATATAACCATAGGGAAATATAATAGTAGATTTGTGATCATATTTCTAGAGGAAAAACAGAATATTCCCTAGCTTTTGTAGGTGCCAATGAGAACTTTTATCATTTAGCTATTCATTTGAAAGAGAAAAGACAGTTTTCAATTCAAGATGTCACATATTACAAAAGACATAGTCGCTGTATATAATCTATGGACTATTTTATTCACCTCAAGAAGTGATTGAACACACTTAAATTGAAATATGTACAAGCTGAAAATCCTTTCAGTTTTCAGGCAATTTCATTAAATGATGTAGAATCTACTTAGCAGTTAATCTCTTCTTTTATGTTGTCATTGAATAGAGAATTGGAATCATGCTATTAATTGTCCATCAGAAAGAATGTTAGGTTAAGTTACACTGAAACACACTGAATAAGATTAAGGTTAAGAAATTTAATAATAAGCATTCTTTTAATGGTCTTTTCTTTTGCCTTGTTTTTTTTTAAGTGTATGCTATTGAAATGTATTCTTTCATGGAGAGATAAGCACAGAGATAAAAGTAGAATAAAAAAATCAGTACTAAATCTTGGGACTAGATAATGGATAACTGTAAAGTTGTACTAATTACTTTTAAGAATGTTAAAATTGTTCATAATGAAAAAATAAACTTTCAAAATATGACTAGAGAAATAGCACAGTAGGTAAGTCCTTGTCTTTTAAACAGCTAACTCCAGTTCGAATTCCCAGTACCCTATATGATCCTCTAGCCAGGGTTACTCCTGGTGTAGAAGCAGGAGTTTCTGAACATTGTTAAGTGTAACATCAAAGCAACAACTTAAACAAACAAAACAAAAGTAAAGCACATGATCTAAGAGGTGTCAGACTCTCTGAGTGTCTTCTTGACTGTCAAGGGAAAGGTGAAAGCCAGAAATGTAGGTGTGAATATTTCAAGAGGTGAGATTTCCCTGAGCATAAACCCAGGCTGAAGTCTGAAAGCCGGAAAATAGTTGCAGTGAACTTTTCCAGGAAGAAGTAAAGTATTTTATTTTATGTTGGGGATACACCAAACAGTACTCAGAGATTACTCCTAGATGATATGTGCTCAGGAATAACTCCTAAACAGCTTAGGGTGTCAGGAATAGAACCTGGGTCAATCAAATGCAAGGCAAGCTCCCTACCTACTGTCCCTTTGTCTCAGATCTTTAAAGTAGTTTTTATGTATTCACATTGAAGGAATTAGAAACTACTCATATTGAATGCCTGATTTTTTAAAATACTTAATGTACTTTTGGGCCCTAGTAGTCATTCAACTCAATAAACTTTAATAAATTTTTTATGCTCAGGCATATGCTAATTATCTTTCATGTATTTTTTTATCTTTCAAGACCAATTTATAAGAGATAATATGTATAAACAGTTATCTTTAGGAAATTTGTATCACTACAGTATCTGAATACAAGCTAACTGCTCTGATGGTGATAGATGCCAAACAGCTCACAGCTAGTAAACTTCAAGATTTCTTGAAGCTTGAACTACTCATTTAATATGTACAAAACTCCAGGTTTTGTTTCCCTTTACCTGTTACTGTCTTCTGTACCCTTCCTTTCATACAAAACTAGCTTTATTGCCAATCCTGTCTCTTATTCCTTGGTTCCTCTACTGTTCTGTAGTTTTGTCAGACTTGAATTTACTGCCCTCATCTCCTGATCCCACTTCATATGTACATAAATTGAAATCCTACCCTACACATGAAGATAGGATCTTTATAACGTAAAGTTAAATGATGGAATAAAAGCCTGAATTCAGAGGATTATGAAGTTATAACTCTCTTAGCACACACACAGAAGAAAGGTCAGAACAAGAAAGTGGCTATGTATATGTCAAGGAGAAAGCCCTCGATGAAAACAAACCCTGGCATACCTTGACCTCGAAGTTCCTTTCTTCCAGGATTCTTTCTGAAACATAAAATGCCTGTTGTTTAAGCCACAAGTCTGTAATATTTTGTTAAGGTAGAGAATACCATAAAAGCAATATTTTAGCATGAATTTTCTTCATTTGAATTCCAAATACTTCTAAAAATAAAATCGTGAGGTCAGAGTGATAGTATAACAGATAGGGCATTTTCCCTGTACTCCTCCAAGCAATGTCACATGTTATGGTCCTCTGAACTCACCAAGAGTGATTCCTGATAACAGAACCAGTAATAAGACCCAAGTGTCACTGTGATAGCCTCCAAAAAAAAACCCAACATAATAAGTAAAAAAATATTTTAATTAATCATCTAAATTTGGAGACATAGGCTTGGCTTTTTAAGTCATTAAATAAAATATAATAGAGCAAAATATATTAAAACCAAAAGCAAGCTTTCTTTTTAACTAATATTGCATTAGCCATCATCCTACTAACATATTTGATCATATATCTGCCATACATTGAAAGCAATGTTCCTTATAGCAATTTGACTACGTTTTGATTTTATGAAGCTTGAGAGTCTATGTTTATTGTTGCCTTAATCTATGTCACTTCTTCTGTGGCAGTCAGGTTTTATATATTATTGTTAATATTCATGTTATTTTTATTTTGTTTTACCTAAAGAATTTGCTACATTTTTTTGAACAACACCCTTAATTCTACTATTTTTTATTTTTCTGAGAATACATTATATTCCCTTCAAACATGTGAGTATTTTTGCACTCAACAACCAATGAGTTTTGCCGTTGAGGCTTTTCACCCTTTCTCATTTTTCTTTGACTTACCACATTCTAATCTTCATTAGTTATATATTCCATAAGGATCATTAATAAAATCTATGTTACAACTACATTATATCTTATATCTTATTATTCCAAGTTAAATGCTTTTCTTGAGCAAAGCCCTGCAATTTTAATATTTATCAATAAAATTGTCAAGGTTTACCTACCATGTTACCACCTCTTTGAAATTCTGCATTACAGTAATTTCTCCTCTATCACCAAAGAACATAGTTTTCACTTTTTAGAAAGCTTACCTGTATTCAAATTGTAATATTATGTATGCAACCCTAACGTATTATAAAGTAACTAGGGTAGTGTGTTTAAAATATTTTATTTGTTAAGGTATAGCAATGTTCTATATCTTTCATAGCAATAGATAGCCAATATACTGACCTCAAGTATTTTCATCAAGATTTCAGTTCCACTGAGATAGTTAAATACAGGTTTTCAATATTTCTGGAGAAAGATCAAAATTTACCTTGAATATGACTGAAGATTAAGTGGGTCTAAATGGACCTATATAAAAGATAAAAAATTTTAAAGTACCATTTTATGCTTTTACTGAGACAAAGTCTGATAAATTGATAGGCACACAAGTGTTCATAAATGTTGGTGAAATTATCAAACGACTTATAGTGAAGTGGTTCTTCTTAGGTTAGATGTTAAATAACTATATGTAAATAACTTAGGGATAACATTTATAGAACTCTGTAAGGATGTTCAATGCAAGATATTCCTATAACTTGGGAGGATAGAATTATTTTCTTTGAGTTGCAGAATAGATTACATTTGAAACTTTCTTCTTAGGTAATATCCTTTGAATTTTCACCAGTAAAACTGGAATAACTGTACACCTTACTTACATTCTAAAGCTAGTAAAGACAGATTAATGATTCTGATTCCAAAGTCTAAGACCACAGATAAATATGCTAAAAAGAGATAGTGTAATTTTACTAATGGAAATAATTAAAAATGATTTCTGATCATGTTGATGCATTTTAATAGATACCATTCAGATCTCAGCAAATCTAACATAATAAATATAATTTAGAAATTCCTCTACATAGTTTAGCTTTCCTAAAATTTAAACATAAGTATCTAGATAAATGCTTAAACTATATTGTCAGTGCTTTCCATTCTTAATACAACATACTTATTAGCTTTAATCATACTTTAAATTATCAACTAGGTAAACCAAAGTCTAGTTTTCTTTCAATTAACATAAGTAATTTTTAGTCATAGCTTGGTTGCCAAATACTAAACAAATAGTTTTTAAGTATAGAGTTAATTGTAAAATTTTTAATTCACAAAGGATGGAATAAAATAGATTATAGTTTAGATTATGACTTTTTTGAGTCCCAATTCTTCATCATTGACAATTTAAAAACTTTGTATTTCTTTTTTGGCTTTATTTGTGGAAGTAAAATATCATAGTAAAATTTTACCATAATAATTAATCTAGCTGAGATTCTCAGTCAATTATAAATCTTCAGAGCTGGCATTCTTTTCATGATACTCATTTAACTCCATTCACTAAAAGATTCACTGTTTTAACATGATTAGATATGTATTGGTAAAATAAACAATACATTATTTGTGACTTTATATATTCATTATATCATGATAAAGCAATGTTATATAGTGTTAATGTAAAATATTATATACTACTCAAAGATTTAATTCACTTTGGGATCTAAAATACTATGTAGTATTTTATGTATCATGAACACTGATAAATTAGTTTTAATTTAAATACTCTATCTGACATAAAGCCAGATCAAAGAAAATCTATCATAGTTTATGTCACAGAGCCTCATTTTTATGATTCCTATGATAGTCAATAGCATAAACAATATACTAATGAAATTTGAAGAAACAGATCATTATATTTGTTTTTAATTCTATCTCTTTTAAACTGAAAATCAACATATGCATGGAGTACATCTGTTCAGTTAAACCCATATTTCTAGGTTATTGTTTAAAACATGTGGTATTATGATGGATTATCCAGTTGGCAAAGTAAGCATGTGCTTAGGGAACCAGCAAATTAAGGACACCTGACATATAAAGGTTGAAACAATAATATCTGTTTGCAAAAATTGTATAACCTAAAAATGCAGAAAGAAGCTGTTGACAAATAAGCCTCAACTTAAATTTAGTTTAGTGACTCAGTGCTTTAAGAAAAAGAATCATTATGGTAGAGTCTAGAATAAAAGGCCTCTAAAAATATTCTTTTATTTAGGCATTTTAGGCACATGGCTCTAGAAACTGCTCAAGTGCTTGTCAGAAGAGATCCGTTCTTCAGAAAATTTTAAAATGTAATCTTAAAATCATGTGAATGAGGCTTAGTGGTATGACACATCTCTTTATATACAAGATCACAAGTTCAATTCCAGGCACCGATTCAGCTTCATCAAGTACTTTTCCTGGCATCACGGACGTGATTTTTGGCACCACAAGCAACACCTCTGAAGAACATTATATCCAATTGCATATAAGCACTTCAACAAAGTGCATGACCCATGAACATCAGAGCAATAGCAACCACAAGGGAAGAGAAGGAAAAGACAAATTTATATGTAAAATCAAATAATACTTTTCAGAATAAAATAGTTATCTCATCTTACAGTACAAAGATACCAGAACAAATGTTTTTCCTCCTAGCACTCTTTTATTTTTAAATATGGAATGCTTCACGAATTTGCGTGTCATCCAAAAAAAACTAAACAACAGTGTGCTGATGGATAAATATTAGCGACTTAACTACAAATATATTACTTTGCTAAGTTTATATATGTAGTAACAATCAGAACATTTATATTCATAAAAATCTTTTTAGCCTATTTTTTTATAAAGATAATGTCAGGGTTTCTTCATATTGGCAGCCCTTTTCCCAAGTATTTAGAAAATAAAACTGCATCAACATACAGGATTTTGGGAAGAACATTTTATTGCTAAGCATATCCTTAAACGAAAATGCAAATATGAACTAAAAGAGGGAGGGAAAAATAAAATGCTGTAACATCACATTATAAAATAAAGTCCTTAAAAATCCGTTCATAAAACAACAGGAATATGATAGAAGCTTACATACAGAATGCACATGTTTTCATAAAATTGTCCAAATAGAAACTTACACGGAAAGGAATATAACAAATGCATATTTTTTACTCAAATAAGAAATGTAAAGAAGGAAAGAAAGCAGGAAATAAGTTCACAAGACCTCAAGACTCCAAGAACAGCAATCTTTTACAGACACCGAGATATAATCAATTTCATATAGGTTGGGCCATTCAGGTTATCTAAATCGTGCTTTGATATCACTTTATAATCCTGTCTTTTTAATGACAAAGAAAAACAGCAAAGTTCTTAACACACTGAAGTATCAAATAATGAGGAACATCTCTTTCCATATACATTAGTAAAGGCTACCATTGTTGAGATTGCACTTTTTGCCCATGTCTTTAAGATATTATTTCAAAGTCAAGTATTCATGCAACTTACAAAGGCCAGCAAGAGTAGATTTCTAAATCTAAATAGCTGATTGATTTTCATCTGTACAAAGGAAATTGTATACACCTGAACCCTCCAGAGGATACATTTCATTTCTGTGTTGAATATTGGTCTATCTTTATCTCTTGCTTTTTTGGATCACTATGGCCACATAACCACTTTATTATTTTTCTGTACATTGTTTCCTCTTTTCAAAAAGAAAGACAACTGGAATATAAACCAAACAAAGTGAAATAACAAATATAAAGGAAAGAACAGTTCTTTAAGCAGTATGTACATAGGTGGCTAAGGAATTATACCAGCAAAAATGTAGTAAAATATGTAAACAAAATCTGAGATTTTTTTTTAAATTTCTCTTTGACACAGTTAACTGTGACAAAACGAAAACTCACACTTTCTTCACATTTTTAAGGTTTACTTTTTTGTTGTTATTTTCCTTGAAAACAACATTCTCATTCCACTTAAAGACTTGAACAGAATTTGCTGTTTCAGTCATCCCATCAAACATACCATGATAAATATATCTGTATATATATTTATTTATATATATTATACTATTAAACTCCTTTTGTGTGTGTCACAGCAGCTTTATTCATTTAATATTTATTCATTTATTTTTAAAAAAGATGGGTGAAGGGAGACCTGGGCAAATGGAAAGATAGTGTTATCTGCACATGTCAGGCTACAAAATTAAAACACTATGAAAAACATTATCATGGGGGGGCAGGGGTAGAAATATATTTTTGCACTCTGTCATGCCTTGTTTGATGCATGTGACCTTTAGTGGTTCAATCACAAATTAAACTCCCCTGTTGACTGCTTTGATTCTTTTACAGACTTTTAATATTGGCTTTTATATTTGCATGCATTTCAATCAGTCATCACTCCAGCACACCCCCCTCTTTCCTGTCTCAAGGAAAGGCTCTTTTATTTTGTGGGGCTTTCTTTTATTTTTTTTAATTACAACTTGGTTACTATAATGAACAGAAACAATATTGTTAAGTAATGCCAATAGCTCAGATAAGCCAGTCCTGACCACCAGAATGGTCAGCTCAGTGTGTCAGTGGCTAATAATTCTGGGATTAGATCTTGGGGGACAGATTCTTTTAAGTCAATATTATCATCAACCACTTGATTTCACTATGTGTTCAGCAAAGCATCAGATAAGAAACAACAGATTCTAGAAACAGCACAACCTGATATGCAGAGTGAATACCATGGGAGCTTTTGAGTTCATATGGCAATAGTCTCTCTTACATTTGTTTTCTGAGTTTTTTTTTTCTTATGTCCAGTCACTCTCAAAAAATAAACAAAAACCCAAAAGCCATTTCCCCCCTCAGATCTTGAAAAGTTACACGACACTGGTCAGAATCAGAGAAGGGTAAATTTTTTTTGTTTGTTTTTAACTTTTTTCTTTTCTTATTTTTTTTGTGAGTGTTTTTGTTTTTTACATAATGAAACCAAACAGCAGGATAAAGAAAAAGAAAAAACATCGTTACAATCAAGCTTCACAAACATCATTACAGACTCACTTGGAGTTATGGAACAAGTAAGCCATGAAGTCTTCTACCTTGGGTGAAAGAAAGGTCCTCAAGAGAAGGAGGCTTCTAGTCCGCGAAAGTGGGGTGCCATCTGCATCCTGCTGGGGAGCAAAGCATGTGCTTCATGAGAGAGCAGGGCAGAAAGGACTCTTGTCTCCGAGCCATGACCAGCTAGCTAGCTAGCTCCAAGCAGCCAGGGCTGAACTGGACAGGCAGGTACATCTTTGTAGGTGTCCTTGGAAAATAAAATGTTTTTGCATTTTTCCCCACCCGAGTCATGGTCTGCAGACCCCGGTTCATAGTCATAACAGTTCTGAATGACTTGTGTGAAATTTCATTTTTTTTCCCAAGTGTGGATGCATGTCTATAGAAAGAATTCTGTGTTGGCCATTCAGCTCTGATTGGCGGTGTCATTTTTGCTTTCATTTCATTTCCATTTTTACACGTAATACTCTTTGTCCTTGTTCTTCTGCTTCTTGTGGCCACCCTTGGAGCTCTGCTGCTTTTCCTTGAGGAGCGTGCCGTTGCTCTGGGCCGAGTTGCTGATGTAATTCCGCGTCTCGTCCACTTGATAGGACCCCTCGTCCCTGTTCCTGTACTTGTACATGGCGTACAGGAGGATCAAGATGCAGAGGGCGGCAGCAGCCACAATGCCGACGACCATCCCTGTTGTACTGCTCGACTCCCGGATCACCTCTGAGGCCCCCGGAACCCGTCTGACTCCCGGCTCCGTGGGGTTTGCTGTGGGCACATTACGGAACATGGGGGAAGTAATTAGTGGGCTCTTCAGTTTGGTGCTGTCTAGCTCATAGGCAGTGGGTAACGGAAGCAACACTAGATCAGGCTGGGGTTTGAGATCACGGTTATTCATTTTGCCTGCTGGCAATTTGGGTACCATCCCAGACGAGGAGGAAGCTGTGAAGCGGATCAGCTCAGGGGACAAAGATGTGGTAGTAGTCCTACTAGTTTCGGAGACTTTGTTAGGTCTAAAGTCCTTGGATTCCCACTTGGGCGCATGTGCTTTGTAGCCACCTTCGAAGATTGAAGTGGAATGACTCTTATCTGTTACCAAGGAGAAGGTGGTGTAAAAATCTTCATCATCAGTAGGGGGCAGGTTAGAGTCAAAGGTTTCCCCTGAGCCATACCCAGATATCACCAAGCCATCATCATCACAACCATCGCTGCCTTGGTCCGACAGGCAAGGTAACCCCGCCTCAGAGGTCATGGACAGGGAATCTTTGGTGGTCTCAATAATGGCGAGGAAGGGGCGAAAGGTAGGGGGGAGTGTAATGGAAGGTGCACGAGTAGCAATAGGAGGGGTGGCTAAAGGGTCTTCTACAAGAAGAGGGATAACTAATTCACCTCCTGGGATGGAAAAGAAAGAGAGAGCCAGAGTTAGTATGTTTGTCCACAAGCACAGTTCATAGTCATTCTCGAATGAAGATCCTAGGGGGATGCCTCAGAAATGTTAATTGGGCCCCAATATGAAACCTTTTCTTTTGGAACCCAATATGGAACCAATTCTAGGGTGAGCCCATTGCATGCCTCTTGCCACCAAGGCTTAAAATCATTTACTTCCAAAGATACTCTCAAGCGATTATTGAGATCAAATTCAAATAGTCTGTTTCCAGGATCTGCTTATGGGAGAATGACTCATTTATATTGCTGCAAAGACTGCTATCAATGTGTGTGTGTTTTGTGTGTGTGTGTGTGCGTGTGTGTGTGTGCGTGTGTGTGTTTGTGCACACATACATATGCAAGTGACACATGAAAGCTTACTTTGAAAAAATAGAATTTTCTTACTGTCTTTGGGATTCAACTTCCTAACTCCCATGAGGATAAGAATGACAGTTATTCCAGGTCCTAGAGGTTAATTTTATGGAACATAAAATCTATTTTCTCAAGTAACTACATTTTATTTACTATTTATGAAATGTGTTCTTTATTATACCCTAAATGAGAACTTTCAAGAGAGCTTAAATGTTAACTGAACAAATCTATTTTCATTATGCTTTTAAAGAAGTTCCCCTGACTAGTAAATGATAATTCACCTAGTAATGGTCTAATGCTATGTGGGTCTGTTTATACTATGTGCAGTACAGATTGAATTGGTAGATAGTTGTTTTTCTTTTGGGGGGG
>PVKC010000409.1:37599-69281 GCA_004027635.1 Crocidura indochinensis | reverse complement strand
TCATTTAAATGCTAAAAAATTCAAATATATATAAAAATATACAAGTACAGGTGAGGAAAACAGGTGGTGGAAAAGTCATTGATTATTCTAGTCACTAAATAGACTTTTCAAAATAAAGTTCTCTGAAGACAATAAACTCTTGAATTCTATAATAATAGGGGCTAAGTGTATAAAGAAATGCAATGGTCTAAATGGGAATTGTCTCGAACACCCTTGGCTCTAGAGCAAGGAGAAGGAAAAAAACTGAGTGGAAGAGGAGAAACAAATATGAAAGGATGTGGGCCAGGAATCAAGTGGTCTTAGATGCATTGCTAGTGTTAAAAAGGACAAAACTAAATATCCAAGCCAAGGGCAATAACAATGGAATCAAAGGGCCCAAATTTTAACAATCTAAACTTAAAATGGGCCTATTATATTGGTAGACTGGGGGGTCCGGGGGTTAGTATGGGATACACTTGGGGAACACTGGTGGAGGGACTGGTCCTGATTCATTGTATGTCTAAAACCCAACTATGAAGGACTTTGTAAATCACAATAGTTTCAATAAAATAAAATAATAGGGGCAAAGAACTATGAAAGAATCTCACATTAGCTAGCAACTTCAAGCCTATTATTTGTTTATACTAAGAGGTTTCTAGGTGCTGGGCAAGCCATGCTCTGACCTGCAATACTGTTGCATAGAAGTTTTTGTCACCAAAGAATTATCTCTTTTAATGGGTCTTTATACCTAGATATTTTCCTTCTTTTTTCTTAGAATTCTTATTTATTCACAATGGAGTTTATTACTTTTTTTTTTAAATATTGTTAACACTATGATTACAAATATGTTTCTATTGGGTTTCAGTCATAAAATGTACAACCCCCACTTCACCAATACAACCTTCCCACAACCTATGCCCCCATCTCCATCCTCCTCACCCCCTGCCTTGTCTTGAGACAGGTATTCTATTTCTCTCACTCACTACTATTATCATGATAGTTGTTAGTATAGTTATTTTTCTAACTGCTCTCACCAATTTTCATGGTAAGCTTTATTTTTTTTTAATTTTTATTTTGATCATATTGGTTTACATATCCTTCACAGTAGTATTTTAGGTACATATTAAATTGAATCAGGGGAATATCCATCACCAAATTTGTCCTACCCCCATCCCCGTTCCCTTCCTGCAACCCATATCCCTCACCATCACCCCCCAGGCTGCTAGAGTAGGTGGCCCCCTCTTTGTCTAGCTTACTATTAGTGATCATATATCTATTTGGTCCTGGTACCTTCCCTTGTTTCCCCCTCTATTTGAGAAGCGGAGCTAGATAATTTAAGTTATGTGGTTTTGTTTGAAGGAAAGAAAAACAATAGAATGGGGTAAAAAATAAGAAAAAATTAAAAAATTAAAAAAAATCAAATAAGCTAAAAATGAGTGGAGTCTTTCTAGAAGCTTTCAACCTCAGTTTGAGGGAGGACATGAAAAAGGTAATTGAAATACCACAAGAATACAGAAGAAATAGACTATACCTAGATATTTTCTACAAAAAATTATCTTTTATCTTAACCCTGTCCGACAAAATACTCTGCAAATAGTCTTTAGAATATTACCTATATAATCTTTAATATTGGAGAGTGTTAGGAATACAAAAAGATGAACATTTTACATTCAAAGAACTCTTTATTCACCTGATTCCACTCTAGGACCAAAATTGTTGAGAAAGCATTCTAAGATCATACTGAAGACATATAAGGTAAGCAGACTTTCAAGGCAGACCACTTTACAATTACTATACTTCTTTGATGTTTGATCGCACTGTGTGCTGATAAACCTACCATACATAGAAAACATTTTAAGTTCTCTGGAGTGATAGTACAATGAGTAGGTCACTTGCCTTGCCTGTGGTCAACTCAGGCTCAATCCCTGACATCCTATATGGTCTCTGAACCCTGTCAAGAGTGATTCCAAGAGTAAGCCCTGAGTACTGGTGGGCATTGACTCCAAAACAAAACAAAACAAAACAAAACAAAACAAAACAAAACAAAACATTGTAAGTTAAAATGCATCTACCATGCCTACCCTACTGAACATAACCCAACCTACCCGACACATGCTCAGAACACTTATATCATCTTATTGCTGGACAAAATACCAACATACAAAACTCATAATAACTGCTGGATCTCTTAGGTAATTTATTGAATGAGATACTGAAAGTGAAGAACAGCTTACGAATTGGTGAATTACTCTTGTGATGACGTGGCTGACAGATACAGCTTACTGCCGCTGCCCTGCAGCACTAAAGAGAAACAGACCTCATCTAACTAACCTGAGAAAAGATCAAAATTCAATGCATGGTTTCTACTAAATGCCTATCACTTATTCACTGTCTTAAAGTTTTCTGACACAATGTCTGTTAAATACATAGGATTGGTGAAACTCTTAGAACATTTAATCCCAATGGAAAATTTCAAAAATAAAAGAGTCCTCTGAATTTATTTTACTTAGGTTATTATATAATAAGGGGATATTTTCTTGCCATCTAGAAAATGAATTGCAAATGTCTGAGATGCTGTAAGTATATAATATAGGCATTCAGGAGTTTTAATGCTAAACCTGTAACTTAGGATAATATCTAGGAACATCATCTATGAAAGATCCTACGTGTTTTCTATCATATCACCTCAATATGAACCTGTGAAACAGAAGAAATGAGTGTTATGAATGATGAGTTTAAGCATATGAATCCTGCAAAAACCCTGATTTTACGTAATAATGGCATTAGGAAGGGTAGGAGGTTCTTAACTTCAGATACAGAAGGTGATATAGGAGTTGCAGAAGATATTGTAGAATTGCATAGCAGACAAAAATGTTCATTATCATCTCTAAAAAGTTTAGTGAATAGGCATGTCAAAAACTAGGTATAAGGATTATATTAGGCCTATAGCCTGATAGGAACAGCCATTAAGTTAAAATGGCTTGTTAAAGAAGATAATGAAATCTTTTTCTCATTTAAACAAAGATAATTCTTCATCTCTTTGAACTACTTTAGATAGTTTTTTTTTCCAAAGAAAAAGATATTTCTTTTTTTGTTTGTTTTGGGTTACACCCAGAAGTGCTCAGGGATTATTCCTAACTTAGTACTCGTTAATCACTCCTGACAGCCTTGTGTGTGGGGGGGTGTTTATGATGTGCAGGGGTCCTCAAACTTTTTAAACAGGGGGCCAGTTCACTGTCCCTCAGATCGTTGGAGGCCGAACTATAGTAAAAATAAAAACTGCAAACAAATTCCTATGCACACTGCATATATCTTATTTTGAAGTGAAGAAACAAAATGGGAACAAATACAGTATGTGGCCCTCGGGCCGTAGTTTGAGGACCACTGATTGTAGAGGATCAAACCCAGGTCAGCTGCAAGCAAGGCAAATAAATGCCTTTCTTACCTGCTGTATTATCTCTCCAGCCCAAAATAGGCTTATTTTTTTTTCTGAAGACAACTTTCAATTATTTAATTACATAGTTCAAAATAGTTACTATACTTTTGGGAGCTAGAAAGCCATTGAACTCAAAGCCTTATTTTTTAATTGTAGTAATTTTAGAGGTCATCTACTTTTACTCCTTATTCTGGACTATTTAGAGACAATATGGTCAAATATAGAGAACAGTAAGTTGGACCCACTGTGCTTTTGTAAGACCTGCAAACACAATGGTTGGGGTCAGAAAGATAGTACAAGGGCTAAGGCACTTGCCTTGCATGTAGGCAGCCCAATTTCTATCCCTGATACCTATATGGTCCCCCATAACCCTGTAGAGACATGAACTCTGTTCACAGAACCAAGAGTAAGTCTTGAGTTCGTCCAGGTGTGGCAATAAAGAAAGAAAGGAGGGCCCGAGAGATAGCATGGAGGTAAGGCATTTGCCTTTCATGCAAAAGGTCATTGGTTCGAATTCCGGTGCCCTATATGGTCCCCCGTGCCTGCCAGGAGCAATTTCTGAGCATGGAGTCAGGAGTAACCCCTGAGCACTGCTGGGCGTGACCCAAAAACCAAAAAAAAAAAAAAAAAAAAAAAAAAAAAAAAAAAAAAAAAAAAAAAAAAAAAAAAAAAAAAAAAAAAAAAAAAAAAAAAAAAAAAAAAAAAAAAAAGAAAGAAAGAAAGAAAGGAAATAAAGAAGGAAAGAAAGAAGAAAAGAAGGAAGTTAAGAAAGGAAGAAAAAAGAAAGACAGAAAGATAAACATAGAATGACTTCTACATTTCAAACAATTAAGAAAAAAGAAAAGTATATTTCATGTCATGAAAATTACATAGAATTCAAATTTTCATGTATATAAAATAAGTTTAGCTGGAACCGACCACATGCATTCATTTTTATTTTTTCTTTTTGGGGGGAGGGGGATGGAAGGGCCACACCTGGTGGTACTTAGGGGTTACTCCTGGCTCTGCTTTTAGAAATTACTCCTTGCAGTACTGGAGATTGGGGGACCATTTGGGATGCTGGGGATTGATTTTGGGTCCATCCTGAATAGACTTTGTGCAAGGCAAATACCTACCCACTGTACTATTATATATTGCTTTGGTCCCACACGCATAGATTTTGTATGTTGCTATTGTACTACAATAGTTTAATGACTCTGCTAGAGGTTATGTAGTTTTTAAAAAGTCCAGGATAGGATCTGCCATTTGTTTGCTTTTTCTTGGTACAGTGTCTGATGTATATCAGGTCTAAAGCTAGCAGACACTTAAGAAAAAAGATAGTGCCTCAATTCTTTGATCTGCAAACTGGGACAATCATGGAGTTACCTAATTGGGTTATTATGAGAATTAAACCAAGGGCATTAAAATAGTAGGACCAGTAATCAGTAAATTTTAGAATTTTTGGCAGGTGCTGTGTGTGTGTGTGTGTGTGTGTGTGTGTGTGTGTGTGTGTGTGTGTGTGTACATCCATACCTGCAGTACTCAGGACTTACTCTTGGCTCTGAGCTCAGGGATTACCTCTGTTAGGGCTCAGGGGACCACATGTGGTGCTGGGGGTTGAAGTGGGATTGGCTGTGTGTAAGGCAGGCACCTTACTTTCTGTACTATCACTATGGCCCCTTGTTGCTGCTCTAAGAACTTAAGATTCTTCAGAATACCACTTATAGAGTCACCCAAAGACAACTTGTGGAAGAATAAAATTTTTGGACCTCTGCCTCAAACTTCTAGAAACTGAGGCTTTCTTTATGTTGTCTAAAAAAAATAAAAGGCAAGGAAGAAAGGCAGACAGAAAGGAAGGGAGGATGGAAGGAAGAAAGGACGGAAGGAAATGAGGAAGTAAGGAAGAAAAGGAATCACTACATCTCAAACCTGACCATTCTGCTTTTTTTTTAAAATATGTTTCATAACCCCCAAAACTTCAGAATTGAATAAAGGGGGTATACATTTGGATCCCAGAATTGGAAGGATACAATATCTGACCATATATTCAAGGATATTTGTTATTCATCACATAGCCCATCTTCTCCAGCCACTTTTCTTACTTATGCCAAGACCATTCCTTTATAATGGTTTTGCTTATTCTGTGAAACCTTTTCAACTGAGTAGAATGCCTTCTTCCTAGACTTGGACAACTACCTTTTTTAAAGCTTTGTTCACAAGAGACCTTTCTTCATTAAATCCACTCCCAATGGTCACTCCATTATGCCATGTTTCCTTGTCAGTTGGTATACAATTTTAAACAATCACACATTTATCACTGCTGTCTAATTGTTCTATAGTTTTTTCTTTACATGTATTGCAGTTTATTTTTACAACAAAACTGGAATTTCTTAAGATTAAGTACACACATTTTTATAATGGGAAAGACATCACACCATAGTACTTAGTTAAAAGTAATCTAACAGGAGAAATGCCACTTATGCTTTTAAATAAATGAATAGCTGCAAATCCATCCTATGAACAGAATCTAAACTTTAGAGATGAATAAATAACACCTTTGAACTACCATGAAGATTGTAACAATGATCATTTGTTAACACATGGATTTAAAGATCAATCATCCAAATTAAAACAATCGGAAGTATAAAAATACCTTAATTAAAATGGTGATTACAGCCCACAATAGAGAAATAAACCCTAGTTCTTTATTACTTCTTTTAGAAATGTTAGCTCAGTGACACTGGAAATGTTAGATTTGATATAGGTATTGTGGGATTTGGTAAAAACCTATCTACATATATTTTTAAACCCATGTATAAAGAATTATGTTGAAATCCAGACCAGCATAATTTTCATCTGCATGTATAACATACCTATAGCAACATTACTTAATATGTGAGCTTGTGAAGTATATTTTATTATAAATAGTAGACAAACTGAATGTGTCCCAGGAAGGGGTCTTTTCCATTAACTTTTATAAAGGCTTTCATTTCAAACTTTCATTAACATCTGACAGGCAGGCACGCTGAAAAAGCTTTGCTTAGAGCTTGGATTAGGGGCAAAATGCGTGCTGGCAAAACTATTCCAAGATCACACTGACTGGCTGTGCGAGAATATACTAATTTGTTTTGTTTTGTTTTGTTTTGTTTGGAGTGTGGAGAAAAGAGAGAGAAAGGAGAGAAGAGTCATGGACCCTACTTTATGGTTGCCATGGAGGCAAGGTCAGCCTTCCACACTTGGATCTACCAGCAGAGTTCAGACAGGTCAACGTGTGACCGGCTCAGGCCCTGGGGTTAAAAGTTCAAGCAGCGATGGAAAAACCAATATGTCCACGCAGAGTATGCTGTACAATTTATTTCAATTTACATCAAGCCATGCATATAAAATTTAGATAAATTCCATTCAAATCTGATGTTGCCTGACACACAATGTATGCAAACAGATGTCTGTGGGGCTTTTTCTATGCCTTAGAAAATAACATTAAATTTAAAAATATGTCTCTGGGATTTCTTTATTGAATTACAAAATGAACATAATTTTAACTTAAATGTTTTCATTCTTTTTTTCCAATTTTTTTTATATGGGGGGCCTTAATAATTTCTCGGTTCTCAATCTACTCCGTGTCATATTAAAGAAGATAATGTATATTTACAACTACAGCTTCAGTGTTATTGTAGTTATAGATTCTATTTATATACTTTACCACTTTTCACAAATATTTGGTGATTGATATTTCTGATTTATCTCGGACTGCTACCCTCCTCTTCTTTCCTCCTTATTCAACTGGAGAATCTTGAAGGCTGTTGAGTTCTCTTCCAGCCACAAGGTGGCTCCCCCCACCCCTTCTCTCGAGCCAACAGGGTGTGCACACCTTTCCTGAGGGCTGCTGACAGAGCAGGTTCTAGTCTATTTACGACCTGTAAAAATCATTATTTTCCTAGTGAATGGATTTCACTAAATGGTCCACACCCCAGGCCCTAGGACAATAAGATACGATCCAAAATTGATCTTTAGAAAAAAAATGAAACATCCTAATATCCTCCTGCCTAATTTTCCTTCACCCAAGCTTCCAAAGGTACAAGTAATATTACTGAAAAAAACAAAACAACAACAACAACAACAAAACACTCTTGGGGAACCTAATTTTGTTATTCAAGAATAGAGGCAAAAAGGGATATGGTCAACTTTTAAGAATATAATTATTCTCACTCAGACTGGATTCCACATTTGGAAGAGAAAAGGGAATTGGTTCTAGTAACCACCTCATAAGTAAGTTTCTGAAACTTTGCAGAACTTTCTTAGAAGACCTATGACACCATATCATAGATGGAAAACTATGACATATCTGAATGTTTTAACAAGGGGTACAAATATTACCTACTTACTTTGTATTGCTTAGGAAACTGGGCCAATATTTTCTGAACATAATTTCTATAGAATTCATCATGATTTTATATAGATGAAATAGCATAGACAGATCATTTATCTCATTACATGTAAATTCTTTCCAGAGTTTTGATTTCTAAGTTCTGACAGAGTTTTTCATTTTTTTGTTTCAAAGTGAAGCTACTGAAACAAGTTTTATTTTCTTGTTGTATAAAATAGAGATGAAGTAGCATTGGTTTCTCATAGGATATTTTTTCAGAATTAAATTAGTCAATATATGTAAACACTTTTAAGAAGACGAAACAGAATAAAAATCAGACAGATGTTGATATTCTCAATATTATCCATTTGAGCTCAGTGCCTCCTTGTTTATAGGAATTTTGTGACATAATCAATGGAGAAAAACTTCCACAAATTTTGTAAAGACAGTAAGGCTAAAATTTTACTATAATATAGATATTATACAAATATCTATAATAAGATATAAGATATTGTAATATCTATAATAAGATATATAAATATCTAAACTTACTAGAAATATTAGTAAGGCTAGATACCTGAATGCCTGAATTAGAGATAACACATGGCATCTGAGATTTTTCTTTCTTAAGAATTAAAGTAGGATGGGGCCCGGGAGATAGCATGGAGGTAAGGCGTTTGCCTTTCATGCAAAAGGTCATCGGTTTGAATCCCGGTGCCCCATATGGTCCCCTGTGCCTGCCAGGAGCAATTTCTGAGCATGGAGCCAGGAGTAACCCCTGAGCATTGCCGGGTGTGACCCAAAAACCAAACAAAAAAAAATTAAAGTAAAACATTTCTTCCCAATTCATGACATTACTTGCAGCATAACCTTTTAAGAAGAAACTGCTGTCTTCCAGTTTTTAAGTTTATTTTAGGCAATACTTTAGCAAATGTAGCATTTTACAAAGCAAACAACCATAAATAGTGGGTCTAACAACTTGGTTGTGATATGTAGATTATGTGTTAATTTTTACTTTTCACTAACTTTTAAAAAAAGACTTCAGCATCGTATTCATACCAGGATATAACTTTGTCAAGTCTCTTGTTAAAGCTAGAACATATGAGTCCCCTGCTTCTAAAGTAAATAAATATTTTGAATTCCTTGGTAAGTACCACCTTGACAATTCTCAAACATTTTTTCTAAGGGTATAAATGATACCCTTAACTTGAAGTATCCAGCAATAATTCAACCATGAACAAAAGTTTATGTGGATAATAAACCTTACATTCACATAAATCTCTATAAGGAAGAATCTGTATACATAGATATAAATATCTATGTATGTGCCACCATGTATATAAACATATATGTCTATATGTATATACCACCCACATCCATTCTGAATAGACAGAAATACGTATTTAGCAACCAGGTGAGATAAACAAATCAATTTTCAATAGCCAAGGAAAGGAGTATGACATTTTTTAATACTTGCTACACTGTCATGCAACCCTTTATTCTTTATTATCTCTGTCAGCTACTACTAGGTGTCTAGTAGACAAATGCTAGTCCTAGTTTAACCATTTATTTCTATTTGGAATTATTTCGAGTCTAACTCTTGGGAGCCTGAAAATTCTGTCCTGATATGTTGGCCTTGGACCCTGGAGTAAGAGTTCTTCAAGGTGGAGAAAAGGGAGGAACCCCTATGCAGAGAGAATCTGGCATTTTATTTTATTTTATTTTTTGCAGGAAGCTGCCATAGTTTAGTCTATACTTGCACAAATACAACTTTGAGAGACCCCTTTCCATTCTGAGCAATATATATGCATTACCAGAAGCAGTGTCTTTTGTTGCCGGAAGCAGTTTTTGCTGTACGCATCAACTTTCAGTATATTCTTAGCAACTCTCTTTCTTTTATGCCAGTTCCAGACATCAGTTAACAGGACCCCTTAAAGAACAGATGTACTGAAGAAATGCATCCATTCATTATTTGTTACAGTTTGGGGGTGTCTGTCCTATGGTTTTCTAGCCAAGGGCTTATATGTTTCCCAAGAGAAATTTACTTTCATGAGGAAGAAAATTGAGGCAAATCACTGCTGTTAGACCCTGAAGTCAGAGACACTGTTTTGTTGTCCTTCTGTACATGTGAAGAAAAAGCCCACAGTGAGAGAAACAGTGGTGTTTCGATTCATCTCTCATTCTTTCCCCATGTGAAAAATTACAAATCAAACCAAATTTTTCTCTGTCAATAGAATGTGCCTGATTACAGCTGTTCATATTTTCACTCTAATGAAAGGCTCAACATCTAATTGTAAGATTTATTAGGCACTGTACATTGCTGTGTACATGCAAAAACAGTTCATCGACATCTAAAATGCTGGATGCTTATTCTGACATTAATGATCATATTTCTTAATTTGAAACAAAAAGCATTGGGGAAAATGTATTTGGTTCCTTCCAAATAAGAAATTAATAAATTCAGGGTAAGAATTAAAGAAAAAAAAAAAAAAGGTCTGGAGAAAAAAAATGATCGATTTATATATGTGAAGCTGGGAGAAAAAAAAATAAAGATGCTTTTTTAAAAAAAAAAAGTCCATAATCCCCCCATTCTGCTGGAAACAAGAGAGTTGATTGCCAGCTTTGTTTGATTTCACAGAGATCTCATACGAGGCTGGGTTCATAAACAGGTGAAATGATGGAGTTTATTGCAACGCACATCAACACTGAAACTAAATAACTGTGTTGCCATCTCAGTCCCGCTGAAAGACGGATGGTAAACTTGACCTGCCGCTGGTACTATCCGATTGCCATTTTTTATTCCCCCTTCGCAGCCCCCCCAGGCTGAGCCACGTTGAGTAAAATGCATGTGCACGGTCAGGTCAGGCCCCGGGATCGGGTGAAACTCGGTTCACATTTGCATACAGGCGGAGCCTCACAATGAAAGCCCATCTGTTCCCGTCTCAGAGTACAAATCGAATGTCACCCAACTCACTGCAAACGACAGCAGCATGGCCATTAGATGGAGGAACACTCAGCTCAGGTTACGGATATGGAACTGCTGATTTGGGTTTAAATACCTGATAACTGAAGACTTTTCATTATATGTGAACAAAGAATGAACTTTGAACTGCTCAGGAGCTACCCTCTCCCTACTTGGGCACCCCCAGTTCGATCCATTACTAATACGAAAAACTGTTCTATCCCACTGTCTCTATTTTTATATAAAAATTAGCCAGACTCAATGTCCTAAATGATCAGTGATTTTTTTTTTCCTTCTAGAAAGGGGAAGGGCAAGAGGTGGAGCAGTCAGGGATGCTGTAAATAGAAAATGAACTCTGAACTCTATATGCCCTCATAGGTCATTAATATCAAGGCAGTGTTGTTCCTTGAACTTCTAAATTTGACCAGGGTGAAACATTAGTTTCTAGAGTTTAACTGAAGTGTCAACGGTCCCAGATCTTTTTTCTCTCCCTCTTAAACCTACTCATTCAATCGAGGCACCTGTCTTCTGGATTCTTCTCCACTCCCAGACCTGTTTATCCCCTCATAGTTTATCAATCACTATCGGTGCCAAAGATGGTTTTTCTGTTAAATGTCAGCAACTATTTTACAGTTTGCAAACAGAAATCAAGTCAATTCTGACACATACCAAGAAAGAGAATTGTTCGAGAAGAGATCTTAGGATAATATGCCCATCTAAGCACGGAACATGATAAATACAGGAAAATTCATGAGTGAAAATAGGGTAGGTTTTCATCAACTACCTTATTGTCCTGTTTTATGACAAGAATCTACTTCTTTGAAAATCTTTCTAGGGAGGACACAGCATCTGGGGTTTGGTATTTGTATTATACTGAAAGCATCTCTGTGCTCTCTTCCTTGAACATATTGAACATTAAATGCTTAGTTGTCCCATTCTGTTTGGGACCCAGTGCGTGTGTGGCTGCAGGTCCACCCACATAGCTCCTCTATAGAGAAAACAGATTGACTGGTTTTTGTTTACTCATTATTCTTGCTTTCTACTGAGTTAAGAGTCACTTTATGAATTGCAAATGGAATAGCTGATTGGGTAAAAAAAATCTTTCAAATACCTGCAAGAACTTTTCTTGATTTGCTTCAAGCAATTAGAAGCATCCCCTCTTGCACACATTTCTCCTTAAAACACGTACTAAAACGATCATCCAGACTTTAATGTACTTTGGTTATGAAATAGACTTCAGAATGTTTAAAAGCCACTGGGACTCCTCAGACAGGGTCTTTTTAACACTTAAGTGGAAAAGATTTGAAAGGGGAAAGAAACGATTTGAGAGCTTTTTCTTTTTTTCATCCCATGCAAGAACTTACGGTCAACCTTAATAGACGTTCTACATGCATTAAAAGGGAGAATAGACCCTTTGTTTCAGAAGAATGACCAAGGCAAGGGTGCATTTTGGTTCCACTTTGTCAAGTTTAAGGGGAAACTGAATTCAGGAAAAAAAGTCGGTGTGGAGGAGGATGCTAACCAACTTTCTTCACTATATCCTTGTTGCCTCTACACTTAACCGTACAATTTTTAGAATTGTTATCAGCACGTCAGAGATTTGCATTATGGGACACAAGGCCTTGTGACCTATTGAAGATGAACTGTTTATCTGTATTTTATGCAGTTGGGTGTCTTATGTGTGACCAGAAACAAAGCAGAAAACAAAAAAGCTAGATCCGTAATATTAGAAGGCTTTCCTTCTTCTACATAAAAAAAAAAAATACACTTTAGATACCTGAGGGATATAGATGAGAAATATTCTGCTTGTTTTAAAATAATAAAATAACTTGTTTTATCATTGGTAAATATTGGTAATCTGGTTTAGAGCTATGTACTAGTAGTTGTGTGTATGCGTGTATGTGTGTGTATGAGAGAGAGAGAGAGAGAGAGAGAGACAGAGAGACAGAGACAGAGACAGAGAGACAAAGAGACAGAGAGAGGAACCGAACCTTGAACTTAATTTCCCCTTTGAACTCCTGACCTTTGACAAGATTCCCCATGCGTTCCCCTTCAAACAAATTTCATCACAATTACAGTCCCTTCCACTTGAGTTAAAGATATATAATCATTGATTTGACCTAATTATCTGATACATCCCTTTCTTTGCAAGGTGAAAGTTAAATGTGTGAACAGAAGCTGACCCGTGAAGTTCTGATATCCAATTTTTATTCTAATTATCATAAAACACTTTCAGTCTTACTCTATTTTTCTCAAGTTTTCTTTTGCCCCCTTCCCTGAACCCACCATTCCTTCAAATTCAACAATGCCCCCTAGGTTTCAAGCTGCTTGGCAACAGACCTTCCACTGCATTATGCACTCCATGTTCAAAGTGTCATTTTTAAACAAAAACGAAAGACTAACTCTGCATTAGAAAGTCGTCACTAATCCTTGTCTTTCATGAAAAAGTCTGCGAGGAGATAAAAGAGTAGAAGCCAGAAAGTTCCCACAAGGTTCTGAAATTATCTGACTTCTTAGCATCCATCTATTATGATTCAGACTTTCTCCTGATAATTCACAAACTTCTATTATGATTCAGACTTTCTCTTGATAATTCACAAACTTCAAGTTATAAAGCCAACGGACACAGGCAATATCAATAGAGTTTGTATAATCAATTTTAACTCTGGGTGATTGTTTTTTTCTAAAGGGAATGTGCGTGTTTGTGGTGGTGGTGAGAATAAGAGGAAGGTGTTTTCTAAGTTTAATGTAACATCTCAAAGACTTTAATAGAAGTCTTAAATCATGGAACACATTTAGAAATTTTCATGTAATTCAGAAGCAAAAGAGGTATTGATAGAAATTATACATAATGACTTTAAAAATAAATTTATACTATGATCCACAAGTTACATTCTAAACATCAACTAAAAACTTCAGTATGACTATCTTGTCTTACACAGCTCATAAATAAATGACTATTGTTTTATTGATGGGGTTGGGACAACTGGGTTGACTTACAAACAGGGATTAAACCAAGTTTGGATGCATGCAAAGCAAACACCTTAAAACCCTGTACTATCTCTCTGACAATTCAAAACTAAAAATAAATTAAAAAAATAGTCGAACAACAAATAATAGGCTGTTTTTACCCTTTTATGTCTTTTGTGTCAGTTTATATTCAGCTACATCAAGTTCTTTCAGAAATAAAATGGGAGTTGCTTTTCTTTTTTTGCCATTTTTTTACATCACATCACTTCAAATGTCAATAGGTAGGACAGGTCGAAGGGGACACTAGACAGAAAAGAACACACCTATGAAACCAAATTACGAGTTTTTCTTGCTGTCTTGACTTGTGTCCTGTCACAAAAATGAAAGAGTAGTGAAAGAAAAGGTAATCCTTTAGCTAATTACCATGATAGACCAGCACCCTGAGTTTTATTTTCAGCAATTAGCTTTAATTATACTTTGAGACCAAAGGCCTAAGTTAGCAGGAAAGGGGGTTAAAAAAAAAAGGTATGTGGGCAAACTTTTTAAGTAGGAAATTGTCACAGTGTGCACCGAAGCAAATCTTTAAAAGATTAACTTTTTTAGGATGCCAAGTGTAACTAGGGTTGCACAGACATTACAAAATAGGTTAAAAGGTTCCCACGATACAACAGGACCATTAGGTAGAATTTCTAAATAGGAAGGTCAAATCTGCTCTCTTCATTCACTTTTAAAAGTACCAAAATGAGAAAGAATTCTGAAGACTATTTGAAAATGCCTGATTTTTACTTCTACTTCTGCCTTGGGGTTGGAGGTAGACCAAGAAAGTACAAAAGAATGTCACAGAACTTTCTGTTTAAAAGTAACATATTGCCAGATGGCTGAGTCACATTGAAATGATATCATTTCTTTAGTAAAAAATTTTAAATTTGCTTCAGTTTTGTTTAGTTGTAACAATCTATTCAGTACTACATTAATACTGGTTAATAGGCAACTGTCCAGAAAACAGGAAAAATAGATGCTTATTCTGTGACAGAAATAATGAACGTGGCACTATCCTGAAACTCAAAATGGTTATACCTACATGAAACTGCTCTCACTTGCAGTTCTGAATTTTAGACTAGAAATGCTGGAATTTCAGAAAAAAAAAAGTGTTAATATCCCTGGGGTAGGGGTTTTGTGAAATTATCCTCTACAGTTGAGATTCTTAATGTGTTATCTGTGAACACCCTGAAATTATATGCAAATGTGCATGTGCTTGCCTGTGCATGCTCATTTTTATGGCAAGAAGAACCACTGCTACGTTGTGATAAGAAAAGGAATAAAGGCATTCAAAAATGATTATTGTAATTTCCAAAGGAAAAATGTTGTAAGCCAACTAACAAGCACCATCCACTCTCACTAAGTATAGTGAGTTTCAAACTTTTTGTAGTTGACACAAAAATACAGGTTTATAATTTTATAAATTATATATACATACTAGACTGATCCATTAGTATTAGAACAACTTGACTTCATAAGCAAACACAAATTGTGTTATTTTATTCCATGTGCTGTGGAAAACTGTAATATATCTTATTCTGGTCTATCCACTCTTCTACTCCTAAGATCATTATAATAATTACAAAATAAAAAGTGATTAGAAAAATACCATATAAACTATAGCATGCCAATCTCTCATTAAAATTCAGTAGTTGCTTCTCATGGCACAAGAAATAAATCCAAACATCTTACTATGACTTAAAATGTCCTTCAGGATTTAGTTCTCTCTGATTCTTCAACCTAATTTCCTCAACTTCTCACTCATTTAGCTCTAGTCACATGTTTCCTAATTATTCTTTGAAATCTCCAAAATGATTTCTGCCTCAAAACTTTGCACCTGCTGAGTTTCTTCTGTCTGGAATACTCATTCAAATTTCTGCATTGCTTGAAAGCTTTCTCTACTCAAGTTTCTACTTAGGAGCCTCTTCTGAGTGCAAAATTTGGTCTCTATCCTTTAAAAAATGAGTTTCTGTCTTTATGCCCTCTAGTCTTTTGGGGTTCATTTGTTTTGTGCATTGACCATAACCTATGATCTATCAATGATACCTCTTTTCCAGTAGAAAGGAATGCTTTCTATAGTCAGGGATTTTGTCTGTTTCATCTCTGTGTCCCCAAGAGTCTAGTCTAAAGTCCAGCATACAGGTCCTCAATGATAAGTGAATGAAGACCAGTCAAAGAAAATGACAGAGATTCCAACCTACTGTTCATTTGAAAGTGAAACTCAAAAGAATGTTCCATAACAGATGCACCACACTGAGTTGAACTATCAGCCAACATAGTTAAAAACAAGTCTCCTGTTCTCAGCTCAGGGTATTATCAGTTGCCTAGTACCATGTTTATTTACATAAATAAATGCACCCGATGGTGGTGGACTCCTGGTAGAGCTCCGGGGAACAATATGGGATACTGGAGATGGAACTTGAGTCAACCACATGCAAGGCTGTGCCTTGCCTCTGTACAACCTCTCCAGCCCCCTACATACAGATCTTATCTCAGCCTTTGTGGAGAAAATCTCAATCGGAGCCTTCATTTCATTAATCACTACCTAACATGTTGGGTGGGGCTGGCAGTCAGACCCTGACCATGACAAATTGAGGTCCAGCTACTCATGGAGGAGTGAAGGGTGTCAGCCCAATGGAACACTAAAAAGCAAAGATCCTTGACTCTGCAATCAGATGGATGCTCAGGAGCATTCATCTGTTGACAAGGCTGAATGAAGAAAAAAGACTCACTGGAAATGAATATGTGAAAAATCACCAATTCCTTGTATGATAATGGAGTAAAAAAAAACGATCTCAATGTTGATAAGTAAAAGAATGATGAACTCAAATAGAGACAAAACTTAGGATATCAGGTGACCTTCATTTCTTATTTATTTGGGAAGGGACTACACTTGACCATGCTCAAGACTGGATATGCTCGGGGCTCACTTCTGGAGGTGCTCAAGTAACAATCTGGTCTAAAGACTAGCACACAGGTCCTAGCAACATGTGTAATGCTGGGGATTAAACCTCGGTTGGCTGCATTTTTAGGCAAGGACTTTACTGCATTATACTACTTCTGATCTCCATTTCTTTCTAGGGTTCAATTTCCAAACAAAAGTATAAACACCACAAACATAGCTTTCCAATAAGAATGCTTAATACACATATTATATTTAAAAATGAAGGTATTGTAATGGGAACAATTTAAGGATGATGAAATTAAAATCTTTAAAGGTTTGAACTAAACAAAATACAATTCTATATTTATATTCATAGGTTAGTCATATAAAATATTTATTGAAATCTCTGTGAAGGAAAGGCTGATATACTTGGACATAGTTTAATGTACCAAAATTAGGTAGCATTCAAAAACAAGCAAGTAATTTAATATTTCAGCATCAATATTATACCATGAACTGTAAATACAAATAACAATTTTTAAGATGTTGATGTGTTAAATAATTATTAACATTTGAAATAAGAAGAATATTAAATATCAAGAGATTAACTTAGAAGGTATCACAACATCAATAAAAAAAATAAAGCCACCAAACCAGAGCTATAAACAGAAGAATTTTAAGAATAAAATAAAAAAATTTTCAATCAAGAAAAAAGTTGCAATCAACAGGTCTGGAGAAAAATAATACAACTGTATCAATAAGCAAGAAATGCTTACAAAGCAAAATACTATCATAGATCTTGTTGAACAGAAAAGATCCAATGAGCTTGCAAAATAACACACTAAGCAAAAACAATGACTTTTAGATTTCATATACAGCACTACAATTTGCAATTGCATAGAAAGACATTCACAGTTCTAAATTCTATTCATAGGAATTGCTATTGAAACAGACCACTGGTCCATCCCTTTTACCACACTGGCCTGACAGTGAACAGATGTTTCCGAAGAAAGCTCTACTCTCACCAACCCAAATCCAATAATATACTAATAGTGCAATAGTATATCAAGAACATCATTTCTTTTCGACCTCACATGGCAATTATCTTCTACCCAAGGCAGGATACTAGTTCACTTTGATTTCATGCTGGGTGGCCCACTTAAGAGATCCCACTTAAAATTACATCAAGGTAGCTATCTTCATTCACTTGGCTTTTCTGACACACTAAATTACTTTCACAATTTACCATCACCACTGACACTATTAGGCTCTCATGGGTTTGGAATAATATAGGCATGATTCAAATGACTGTATTTGTTCTAGCAATTGATGTTTGAAAAAAAAATCTTTGCTTTGTTAAGAATTAACATTTCTTACTATTAGTTTCACTTTCTTCAAAGATGCGAGTGCTCACAATTTAATATAAATAATGATCTCGATATGATGACAAAAAAGGGGACATGAACCTTGAATGTTTGAAAGAAAATACTAATACCCAAAGTGGTAGGAATAATCTCTTGATATAAATTCTGTAGAACAAATGACATCTTAGATTTTGACACTGATATTTTGCTGACAGAGTGAGAAAAAAAGTAGATTGGAATGGTAAAGGCATTCAGGTATCGAGTATGAAATAAACTAAGGTTGTTTTAGTAATTTCCAGTTCCTTGCAGTTTCAAATATCCCGTGTATTAGAATATCAGTATAAAAGCCAAAGTAATTCAATTGCAAAAAGAATCTTCCTTGAGAGTAGTGGCAGGAATACTTCCCCTTATTTTTGGAAGCTCTAGTAGCCACACCCATCTCCCACAGCAACCAACATCTAATCTCATAGGCTTAGTTCTACAGATCTTGTAGTTACTGGAGTATATAGCTGCATCCATATGTTTGTGTAACTCTTCCAAATTCTTCAATACTGACACCCTAGAAGGGGCATACCAAATTAGATTAGAAAGTAGCATAGAAGCAACTAATCTTAATAAACAATACAATATACTCAACTAGCAACAAACAGCATTAGTAAGCCCCGGAAAATGATTTAATGACCCCATTGTGAGATATAACAATTTTCACAAATTTTCTTTTACTGAAGTATTTTTTTTTGTATAAATTCATTGGCTATTTAGTTGTAACAAGCAGTCTAAAATATTTTGTGCCTGTGTAGGGGCAGGCATGGGGTAGGTGGGAAACTGGGGACAATGGTGAAGGGAATTGTTACATTGGTGGTGGGATTAGTGTTAGAACTCTGAGTGCCAGAAAAAAAATTGTATGAAGAATAGCTTTGTCAACCACAGTGTTTAAAGTAAAACAATAAAAAAAAATAAACTTTTTTAGGGGCTGGACCCATAACACAGCGGTAAGGCATTTGTTTGCTTGCACACAGCCAACACAGGATGGAATCGAATTCCAGCATCCCATATGGTCCCCCAAGCCTGCCAGGACTGACTTCCTAGCGCAGAGCCATGAGTAGTAAGTAACTCCTGTGCGCCACCAGGTGTGACCCTAAAACCAAAAAAAAAAAAAAAAAGAGTCTTTATTTTTTTTGGTTTTGGACCACACCTCGAGGTACTTTATGGGTTACTTTTGTCTCTATATTCAGAAATCACTCTTGGCAGACTCAACAAACATATGGGATATATGGGATGCTGAGGATTGAATCCAGATGGACTGCATACAAGGCCCTACCCACTGTACTATTTATTGCTCTGCCCCCCCAAATTAAAAATATTTTTAATTGTTAAATTATATATCTAGCTGTAAGATGTATTAAAATTTTTTAATAAAATCATCTTTCTTGGGTTAGATCTTTACCTGTCATACCCTTTCCATGGCCCTGAAACAATGTAAGAATTAGAGCTAGAATAATATTAAAACTTATATAAAATAACAAGAGAAGCCTGCCCCAGCTGGAACAAATAATAACAAATTGAAGAATCTAATTTTTATCTCCATCAGGGATTTCCAGGCATGAGAAATTGATGAATATTATAGTTAGCTATGGTACTCCGGAACTTGATAAAGAAACATTTATATTTTAATGTTCTGATTACTGCTTTGAAGTGACTTTTTTCTTTATTTTATTTTTGTGTTTGGAGGCCATACCCAGTGGTGTTCATTGTCTACTCCTGACTTAGGGTTTGTGAGTGACGTTTGAACCACGTAGTTCAAACCCAAGCCTGAGGATCAAACCTAAACCACTGGCAAGTTAAACAAGTGTGGCAGTTCACTGAGTTATCTCTCAAGATTTGACTCTTGTTTTATGTTTAAAACAATTTTTATTGGTTAAAAACATAAATGTACTCAGTTTATATGATCCCAATTTTGTTGGCAACATGCAAGACATCCAAATCAGGAGTCAGAAACATATGCCTTTTTCTCTCCATAAGTCTTATTAGGGTGTTGAATTTGACTTCTACAACGAATATAAGTGTATTACTGGGTTTTTTTTGTCTTCTTCATGGATAACTCAGTGGTAAGAGGGAACTTGATGATGGCAGGGTAGAAGAGGTAAAAATGGGTTACCTAGCCTGGGCCCAGAAGAAAGAAGAGGCCTCAATCTCAGAGCATGAGATCAGGATGGATAAACTGACTCTTCTTTTTTAATAAAATTTTTAATCCTTAATAAGAAAACTTATGATCAAGTATGTAAAATATTGATCACATGTAAACTATCCCACTAGAAGGACAAATAACTCAAGGTATTCTAGTAATCAATTGGTGAAAAAAAAACAACAAATGCAAAATTACTAGACTATGACAATGAACAAGAAATCAAAAGGTAAAATAGATACCCAAGGAAAAGAATTAAATTACAGGTCTGGGATGATAACTCAAAGGATTAGAGCATATGTGGGGCCCTTGGTTTGATGCCTGGCATCATACTATACCTTAAAAAGCCCCATCAGAAGTTGTCTCTGATCACTGACAGATGTGGCCCACTCATTACAATAAAGAATTAAGTTAAAAATAAAAAAGTAAGTTTCCTGTCAATGATTTCTACTATATCAAAAAATGAAAACCAAAACAAAACAACAATAACAACAGAAAATGGTCCTTCACAGATTACAAAAACAAACAAAAAACAAAAACAATAAACCCAAACCGCTGAAGTATTAATTCAAGAATATGTCATCATAAAAAACTTGTTCTTTAGACTGAATTAAATGAGTAAAATATTTGTCTTTGTACAGCTAAAAATCCTCTAAATCAAATCTGGGAGCTGAAGAAATCATTAATATAAGCTCAAAATTAAATTATTTCTAGACAAGGGTATCTCTTAAACTAAAACTTTATAATTATGGAGTTGTTTGCTATAAAAATTAAACATGGTAGAGACTTATTTTGTAGAGACAACATACTTCTAAGTGTTAAATAAAAATAAATTATTGGACTCAGCTTTGTAATTCCTAAAAACAATAACGTTACTATAGAGAAGAAAGTAAGATTCTCAAGTGGAGCAAAGAAAATCTCTTCAGTTAATGGTATTGGGAGAACTAGATAGCCATAAGCAAAAAAAATTGAAATTAGAACTATGCCTCATGCCATTCATAAAAGTCAACTCAAAGTGAATTAAGGATCTCAAGAATAGACCATAATACATAAAATACGTTGAAGAAAACATTGGCAGAGTACTCCAGGAGCTGAGGTGTCTTCAATAAGATGACCATAATGGCAAAGACAACAAATCCAAAAATAAACGAACAGACTAAAACAAATTAAAAGACTTCTGCACAGCTAAAAAAACCAAACTATAATAAAGACATTCTATTGAATGGGAGAACATATTTGACACAATATATCAAATAAAGGGCTGATATCTAAGATCTATAATGCACAAACCTCAACAACAAAAAATTCAACAATTCCATCAACAAATGTGACTAGATGGTAAACAGACACTTTCCCAAAGAAGAAATATAGTTGGCCAACAGGCATATGAAAAAATATTTATTGTCATTCCTGAATAGAGAAATGCAAGTAAAACAGCATTCAGATATGATATCATACCGGTGAGAATGACAATATCAAAAGTCTGAAAACAGCCAGTGTTGGCAGAATTGTGGAGAAAAGAATTCTCTTTTTTTTTCTTTTGGCCACACCAAGTGGCACTCAGGGGTTACTACTGGCTCTATGCTTAGAAATTACTCCTGGCAGGGACTGGAGCGATAGCACAAGTAAGGCATTTGCCTTGCATGCAACTGATTCAGGATGAATCTTAGTTTGATACCTGGCATCCCATATGGTCCCTCAAGCCAGGAGTAATTTCTGAACACATAGCCAGGAGTAACCCTTGAGTGTAACTGAGTATGGCCCAAAACAAAAACAAAAACAAAAAAAGGAAGAATAAAATTACTCCTCCTGGCAGTCATGAGGATCAGATAGCATGTGGGGATTGAACTGGGTGGGCTGCATGCAAGACAAAGACCCTACCAGACATGCTATCACTTTGACTCCAGAGAAAGAAATTCTTAACCATTGTTGGTGGTTTTGTTCAACTCTATGAAAAGCAATATGGAGGTGTCTCCCAATAATAGGAATGGAACTCCCATATGACTTAGCAGGTGCCTCGCCAGCTGTAATATTTCCCCAGCCCCAAACACTTTCTATTTTTATTCTTTTATATCTCTTGGAGTGGGGACTTTATTCTTATGCCTCCCTTGGAGTGGGGGCTTTATTTTTCTATATACCTTAGAGTATGGGGTATTTTAGCCACACCCAGCTGTGTCAGGACTTACTCTTGGCTCTGTGTTCAGTCCTGGTTGGGCTCAAGGAACCACATGCTGTGTTAGGGATTGAACATGGGTCAATGAGCAAAATAAGCTCCTTGTCCACTGCATTATCTTTCTGGTCCATGTTCTTTCTTTATTTCTTGGTAAGAAACTTTAGAGAAAGGCACTCAAGTGTTTGCTGAACTATGTCTTTTTTGCTTAAGCAGATTTATTTAGATACTTTTCATTTGAAATGTAGTTCATTTGGAGTGGCAAATTAGTAAATGTGAAATAAGGGGAAGTTTATTAATATACTCAAAGTCTAAAAGGAAGAAATGATCTGGATAATTATGTTCTTCTAGCTTTGCAACTTAATGGCTTTGTCCAGAGCAAGTCAAAATTCCTTGAGCAAATAGCTACTTTTCTATTTCTAGGCAATGAGTCAATTATAGACAGAAAGAAGCTAAGGGGACAATAGAAAAAAGAACACAGGAAGGGTAAAGGGCTCTACCATCATCTTGGATTTGGAATGGATACCTCTAGTAACTTTACCTCAATCTCTCATGTCCAGAACTGTGCCTATGGCCTACTTCCTGCCAAATTGTCAGCAGGTTTTTCTTAAAAAAGGTAAATCTTTTCAGTGACACAGGGTCACTGGAAAAAATATAGGGCTGTAGAAGTATAAAATAAAATGGGTAGAAGAAATAGAAGAGACTGTAAAACTAAGAATTAGAAAGACAGTGAAATCACTATTCTTTCAGATAAGGAGTAAAAAAAAAATTCTAGAAAAAAATCAAGTTAATGTGGACAGATTGCAGAAAAGAATCATAGGTGACACTATCGCAAGAAAGAGAAATGGTAGCTGAACTCTCTTTTAGTTTTTGTTTTGGTTTGTTTTTTTGGGTCACACTTGGCAGCAGTCGGGGGTTACTCCTGACTCTATGCTCAGAAATCGCCCCTGGCAGGCATAGGGGACCAAATGGGTTGCCGGGATTCAAACCACAGTCCTTCTGCATGAAAGGCAAATGCCTTACCTCCATGCCATCTCTCCAGCCCTATTTTAGCTGATTTAAAATAAAATCTGGGAAAATGCACAAAATATTTTACTCACAAGATCCAAATAATACTTAATGAACTAGTGACATTCAATAATTAAAACCGAAGAAAAGGGGGGCAGAACAATAGCCCAGCGGGTAGGCATTTGTCTTGCACCTTCCTGACCCAGCTTCCATCCTACATGGTCCCCTGCGCCTACCAGAAATGATTTCTAAGCACAGAGCCACATATAATGCCTGAGCACCTTCCTGTGTGGCTCAAAACCAAACCAAACAATCAAAGAAAAGGAGGTTGGCATGATAGCACATAGAATAGGGCTTTTGCTTTGCACGTGGCCGACCTGGGTTCAGTCCCGGTATCCAATATGGTCCCCTGACCCTGCCAGGAGTAATTTCTAGGCATAGAGCCATCTGAAATAATCTCTGAGCACTTCTGGGTGTGGTGGCCCTAAACAGAACAAAAAGACAAAGAAAAGTTTCTCAGATAGCTAAAATATGATTCTTGAGGACATTAGTCTAATGTCCTCAATGCTCAGGATAAAGAGGGCAGTCAGAGCAATCATTGTAGGAAGCACTGTGACCTTTATTTATTTACTTCTCAACAAGCATTTATTAAGCATTTCTGTATGAGAAGCGCCTTATCAGATGCTGCAAATTGGAAGATGAGGAATAACACAAAGTTGTATTGGGCATTATCACTCTCTTCAAAGGATGATAAAAAGAAAAGAAATAAAAGGAATGAGAGGAGGATGTTGAGTAGGAGTGGATACTCTTAAGACCAAGGGTGTTGAGATATCTTCCCAGGGATTCATGCAGGAGTCTTCCAGGCCTGGTAGATATATATGGTAGAATATTTGGCCCTTTACAAATTCTGCTCCAGCTACATACTCTTTGTATTCATGTGATTGTGGACTTGTAAAGAAAAACAGCTCTTAGGATGGAGCTGGATGGAGATGAGGGCCTTTGTCCGCCATTCCAGGCTTTAGCCCCGACTAACCGGAGGGTCTGGAGGTTCCTGAGAGCAGCAGGTAGAAATCTCACTCACAGACAGGCTTCATGAGAGATAACTTCTTTATTCAGCCCTAGCCATCAGATGTGGCACCTACCATTTAAGTTAGCCCTGCATCTACTTTCATCCATGTCACCTCTGACCTACATGTCGGCCAGTATCCAAAAGATCCAAACGGCAAAAGGGAAAGGCCCAAAGCGGCGAAAGCAAAAAGGGCAGATAGCCAGAAATCACAGACCTATATACCCTTCCAAGACCCCTCCCAGGAAATGAGCAGGGTCTGCAGGTAAGGTAAACATAATATCCGGTTTCCAAAGCCCCGCCCAGGAATGGGCAGGGCTCAGGTAGTTACCTGAACCCAGGGTGACACTACAGACTTGCTTGTATCCTTGCTGACAGATGACACTTATGGGATGGCATAACTAATAGCATACACATTTTTAAAAAGATGATCTTTTATTTAAAAAAGTTAACAATACTCAGAGCAACAAATTTAAGAAACACAGTGACACATAAAGCACCCAGAGTTCTATAACCCAGAGAAACTCACTAACTTTTTTGGTACATGCCTTTTCTATAGTGTTGTGTATCTTGCTTTTCCCCTTTAATATATCATGAACATATTCCTATGGCAATAATGACTTCTACTGACAATATGATTTTAATGGTACATTGCAGTCCATCATATACTGTATAACATATTAAATCAATCCCAAGTAATTAGATATTTAGGGTGTTTCCAATTACTTAATTTCTTAGAGCAATGTCAGCTTATTTCCCTGGAGAAAATGCCTATATGTAAAACTTTTGGGACTAGGACTCTGCATGTTTTCACTATCTGAAGAACATCTTTCCATAGTCACTAAGTATTCTTCTGCAGACACTTTTAATATTTCCTTATATCCCACTGAATAGTAATTAGTTTATATCAATTTGTGTGTGTGTTTGTTGTTTTGGGTCACACTGAGCAGTATTCAAGGATCATTCCTGGTAAGACTCCAGGTACTGTTTTGGATCCTGGGAATTAAACCTAGGTTGGTCACATTCAAGGCAAGCACCCTACCCACTGTCCTATCACTTTGGCCCCATATTAGTCTTTATTTTTTCATTTGATCAGATCAATGTGTATTGGGAGAAGTGGTAACAATTTCAACTGATCCTCCATCTGCGTTCACATAGCCCTCAACTTCCTGGTTGCACTGGAAGTTGCACCCTGAACATGAGCCACCTGCTGCCTCCATAGGCTGCATCCCAGCCGTTGACTCTGCAGACTCCCTGAGCAAAGAAGGCTTAGTAACCGGAGAGCAACCCAGATGCATTCAGAGGAGGTGGTGCTACATTGTCTTCACTGTGCCTTTATTTTTTGAATTGGGGCGCTCTGGGACCCCAGCTTGAGCAGATATGGGGCCTAGGGGTTTACATTACAGCATTTTAGAGATACAGTGAACATTTACACAGGAGCGGCTCCTCAAACTAGTATGCAAGCACAATATTGGGCATTTCCTTGGGATCCAAACTGGGCGAGGAAGGGAGGAAATAAAATGAAGGAGTGGGACAGGGAAAAAAAACCCGAAAGCATCTTGGTTCCTCCAATACATTAGCCAGCACACACACACACACACACACACACACACACACACACACACACACACACACACACACACAACCTTGGTTTTCAATCTGTCTACAGCTGCTGACCAGCACTGATCTATCTCTGCCTGTTACTGCTTTTGTGATTTTATAAACAAGTTTGCAGTGAATGTCTCTAAACATCTTTAGAGATGTTTACTTTTCTTTATTTTATTTTTATTGATTTTTAAAATTTTATTGAAACCATTGTGATTATCAAAGTCCTTCATAGTTAGGTCTCAGACATATAATGAATTAGACATACAATGAATCCCACCACCAGTGTAAATCTCCTTCCACCTATGTTCCCCCAAGTGCATCCCATTCGCCTTGTACCTCAAGTCTGCCAGTATAATAGGCCCATTTTAAGTCTAGATTGTTAAAATTTTGGGTCTCTTGATTTCATTGTTGTTGCTTTTGACTTGGATATTTAGTTCTTTTCTTTTCTTTTTTGTTTTGCTTTTGGGCCACACCTGGTGACGCTCAGGGGTTTACTCCTAGCTATTTTTTTTTTTTTTTGGTTTTTGGGCCACACCCGGTGACGCTCAGGGGTTACTCCTGGCTATTTGCTCAGAAGTCGCTCCTGGCAGACACGGGGGACCATATGGGGAACCAGGGGATCGAACCACAGTCCGTCCTAGGTTAGCGCAGGCAAGGCAGGCCGGCCCCCACTCCTAGCTATGCACTCAGAAACTGCTCCTAGTTCGGGGGGACCATATGGGAAACTGGGACCGAACCTAGGGCCATCCTGAGTCAGTCGCTCTGCTATAGCTCCACCTCCCCATTTTTGGTTTTCGTGTCACACCCGGTGGCGCCAGGGGTTATTCCTGGCTCTGGGCTCAGAAATCACTCCTGGCAGGCTTGGGGGACCATATGGGATGCTGGGGCTGAAACCACCATCAGTCCTGGATCAGCTGTATACAAGGCAAAAGCCCTACTGCTGTGCTATCTCTCCGGCCTCGGTTTGGATATTTAGTTCTGTCATTTTTTTTTTTTTTGGTTTTTGGGTCACACCCAGCAGTGTTCAGGGGTTACTCCTGGCTCCATGCTCAGAAATTGCTCCTGGCAGGCACGGGGGACCATATGGGGCACCGGGATTCGAACCAATGACCTTTTGCATGAAAGGCAAGCGCCTTACCTCCATGCTATCTCCCGGGCCCCAGTTCTGTCATTTTTTAACAATACCAATTGCACCTGAGACTGCATCCTTTCATATTTGTGTTTCTCCTTTTCTACTCAGTTTCTTTCCTTCTCTTTGCTTTAATCTGGGCTAAGGGTATTCGAGACAACTCCCATATAGACCATTGCATTTCTTCATGCAGTTATTCTAAATATCACATATGTGATATCATTCTGTATTTATTCTTCTCGTTCAATTCATTTAACATAATATCTCCCAGTTCCATCCATGTAGCTGCAAATTGCATGATTACATCATTCTTTACAGCTATGTAGAATTCCATTGTATATATGTACACATCTTCATGATCCACTCGTCTGTTGTTGGGCATCTAGGTTGATTCCAAGTCGTAGCTATTGTACTGAGTGCTACAATGAATAGTGGTGTGAATGGTTTTCTGTGCTACAATGACTAGTGGTGTGAATGGTTTTCTGCCTGTGGATAGATACCCCCAAGAAAGCATTGCTGGGTCACATGGGAGCTATATTTTGAATTTACTGAGAATCCTCCATACTGTTTTCCATAGGAGCTTGACCACTTAGTATTCCCACCAGTAATGGATGAGAGCTCCTTTCTCACCACATCCCTGCCAACAGGGATTGTTTTCATTATGTTTGATATGTGTAATCCTCACTGGTGTAAGATGATATCTCATTGTCTTGATTTGGATTTCCCATAAGTGATAATGAACATTTTATTCATGTGTCTGTTGGCCTTTTGTTAGTCTTGCTCAGAGAAGAATCTGTTAATTTCCTCTCCCCATTTTTGATGGGTTTTTAGGTTTTGTGGAGATAACTTTTGTGAGTACTTTGTATATCCTAGATATCAAACCTTTATCTGAATAGATTAGTTCTGTCAAAGTAAATTCTTTAGGTTGAATTAAGACAGAGTCCTTTAATTTAAGATTTTTTTGTTATAATTCTCAATTTCCTTTTAGGTAAATTGTTACCAAAAAAAATAGAACCTTTGGAGTGTATGGCTTTTCCTACACTTTTACCCAACACTGAATATTTTCACTTATTGCTGTGTACCTTGTCAGTTGATAAATTCTTATTGCTCTTTGGAAAAAAACAAGAAGAAACCTCTCTCCTCCTCTGTGAGGCCTTCTCTAACCTTCAGTTTCCTTTCCAGGTAAAGTTATTGTTATTCCACTAATTTCTCATCACACTATTTATGTTCCTTGCTTTTTAAATTTCTAATTTTTGTCCATATGTGTCAATGTTCAGAGATTACTTCTGGCTCTGTGTTCAGGGATAACTCCTGGCAATTCTTGGGAGACCACAATAGGTGCTAGAGATTGAACCTGGGTTGGCTGTGGGCAAGGAAAGTGTCCTATTTGATATATTTTCTCTCTCCAGCTTTTATGCTCCTTGTTTTTTAGTGCTTACTAATAGTTAAATTTAGTCATTCTAAGATTCTTCAACTAGTCTGTATGCTTCCTGGTGAAAAGGATCATGTTTTATCTACAACTGCCATACCAATGTCTGGTTGTGTGTTTTTTCCCTGTGACATGTTTTAAATTATCTTTATTTAAACATCGTGATAACAAATATAATTGTAGTTGTATGATTACAGTCATGTAAAGAACACCCTTCTTCACCAGTGCAGGATTCCCACCACCAATTTCCCAGATCTACCCATCCCACCCACACCTGTACTCAAGACAGGCTTTCTTTTTCCCTCAGTCATTCACATTGCTATGATAGTTTTCAGTGTAGTTATTTCTCTAACTGCACTTATCACTCTATGTGGTGAGCTTCATGTCATGAGCTGCACTTACATGGGAAGATGGGGGGAAATAAGGATTGGGACTGAGACAGTAAAATATTAGAAATGAACTCTGTAGAGCAGTATTAAGGTCACAATACACAATACCTGGCAAGAGCTGGTCTCCAGAATCAAGGAGGAAGCCAAAAGCCAGATGTCTGCCCGCCTTCCTCCCCTTGCACCTCCCCACTGGAGTACGAAGGAAGGGGGAAGCCTGAGGACCACTCAGAGTCCACCTGAACCCACTTCTAGCCATCTGAGCTGGCACCCAGGGAAGGCCTGGAGTCAGGGGAAAAAGACAAGGATGGCTGGGGGCCTGCCAAGCCTTCCAGCACTCTCCAGGCTAGGGAGAAGGACTCCGGTATGGGGCCTTGCCTGGTTGTGTTTGACACACAATAGACAACTCCAAAAGTTTGCTAAAAAATGCTCCAAAAATTTTATGAACTTTTACAGAAAATGTTGCAAATATGGATTAAGATTTCAATTCTTGATATAATGGGTTATACAAGAATCTATAGTTGTTAGACAAAAAATTAGGAATTATCCAGGATTGTTAAAGTAGGAAGTATTAACGCATAATTGTTAAAGAAGGTAGAACCAGATATATTTCTGAACTTTGGCAATCTATTTAAGAATCCTTGACATAAATGTTTGACCATATATTTTAAGTGAAACTGCAATAATATGACTAACTTTCATTTTAAAAGGGCAATTGTTAACAAGACACAAGCACACTTTGCATTGTCAAAATGTGCCCACACAACTCAAATCCATAGTGTCAATCAAACAGAATGTGAAAAAAGTCAAATATTATTATTTCATTTTATTTTATTTTTTGGACAACACCATCAGTGCTCCTGACTCTATGCTCAAAGACCACTCCTGGAAGGTGCTGGGGACCATATCGGGTGCTGATGATTGGACCCAGTTGAATATGTACAAGACAAAGCCCTACCCACTGTTCTATTGCTCTCACCAATTCTACTATTATTAAAACACTTTGAAATCCTTCCAGGAGTATAAATAAATAATTCAAACTTTATTGTAGACAACTCAAATATAAACATCTTCATATGTACCTCTTGCTATTTGCAAAACTGTCCTTATGCGTAAGGGAAATGTTGTTGTTGTTGTTGTTGTTGTTTTTACCTCAGTATGAGATAGAATAACTGAGATACCTGTCAAAAAGATTTCTGTCTGATATGTTACTTTGAAACTTGAAAAGTTCACTTATTTCAAAGGAAGAGAAATGAAGATGATAACAATAGAAGGAACTATCATAGCCTGTGGAAAATGCTACAGGTCAAATAGCCCAGGATCTTCAATCTTTCAGAGCTTCATAATTGATTGAAAATAGCCTTAGCAAGGTTGCTTCTGATTGGAATTTTTTTCCTGCAAACTCAGCACCCCTGTGAATGAAGAACTGATTTTGTTTGGAATGGTTTATTTAGAATAAGTTCAAACACTTGGATATTACAGCCCTCAGTATAACTGCATTCCTTTTATATTTGAAATCTTTTCTTTCTTAAATGTTTGTTTTCATTCTTATATTGATTGTAGATCAGAATTCAGAGTAGGACATTAATAACATATTCAATAATTTCCCTTTGCTTTTTTTAATATTATTTCTTGTTTCAATGACCATAAACTAGAGTATTATCAAGATTTACAGAACACTAAGAACTTATTATAAAGCTCTTCAATCCAAAATGCTTTCTTTCTAAAGAATCACTTCAAGTGATGATCAGAAGGTATGTGATAGGAAAACTGAATGAGCAAAGGCTTTATGGCCATTCAAAATACAACATTATTGTCTATACACAAAAAGCCACTACCACTTAATTCTTTTAGAAAATCTTTAAAGTATGTGTTTTCCAAAGCAACCACTAAATAGTAAGCTAATGGAACACTTTCAATTTAAGTATAGAAAGGTATTAGAAGACCAATAGACTCGAAAATGAATTGTGGCTTTCAGCCTGTGATTTCAATATATCTGCACCTTAATTTTTTGTGTGTATATGTGCAGTGCTGAAAGTAGAATCCAAGGTATTACACATGCAAGACATGTGCTCTCTACTACTGAGTTGTGTCTCTGGTTCCTTCTCTTTCTAAAATCTTTCCCATATTAAACATTTTCCTATATTGTTTCATTTTCTTCTAATCTGCATGTTACCCTTACTTTATATATATATATATATATATATATATATATATATATATATATATATATATATATATATATATATATATATATATTATTTATGAGAACAGAGATACAAAGAAAGAGGGTAAGGTAAGGTTACAGTGAAAGGACAGTCACCCATAGGCAGGGGAAAAGCAGAGCGCCTGGCTGTTGTTGTTGTTTTTTATGGTGTCTGTGTGTCCAAGGAGGCTGGTCCCCGGGGACTGCTTGGTCTTGGCGTCACCTTGATCTTGGCGGCTGGCTCGGTGTAAGAGAGGCAGAGGTTGGTCCCCGGAGACACCTTGTTCTTAGTGGCTCGGGGACTGGTCGGTGTGGCATGTCGGTGGAGGAGAAGAGGCGGGGAGGGGCCGAGCGCACGGGTGCCGATGCTTTTAAGGGCTTTGTGCGTCCAATCGCCCAATTCGAGTGACCACACGTGGCTCGGGTGTCCTCTTACCGGGGACTGGTCGGTGTGGCATGTCGGCGGAGGAGAAGAGGCGGGGAGAAGAGGCGGGGAGGGGCATTACCCTTACTTTT
>PVKC010000409.1:0-37499 GCA_004027635.1 Crocidura indochinensis | reverse complement strand
TCCTGTTTTTCCTGCACATTGGCAGATAGACACAAATTCTTGATGACTTATACGTTGCATTTTTGGTGCCTCTGTTTCTTAATTAGAAAAACTGAAGTCTGTACATAATTTTAATTTTATTTATGTTGGCAATACATAGGGATCAAGCTCTGGAATTAAGTCCAGCACTTCATACCTGTGATACATGTTTTCTACACTGAGCCATGCATCCAGCTATTGCACATGTAAGGATTACATTTTATCAGGATATATTTATATATATACATATATATGTATATATACATATATATATATATATATATATATATATATAAAAAAAAACCATGACAGAGTATGACCAAAGACTTCACAATTGTCCATTTTTTGATCTGGTTCCCAGTGCTGCCACATGTGAGATACACAATTTCAGAAAAGTTTTAAGATCGGTTTCTTAACTTGTTAGACCAAGGTACCACTCAATTTGTGAGAATGCTGTGATGATCAAGAAGTATAAGAATACATTCATGATGGTGGGAATGTTGCACTGGTGAAGGGGGTGTTCCTTACATGACGAAAACCTAATCACAACCATATATGTAATCAAGATGTTTAAATAAAGAAAAAAATAATTTTCACACACACACAAAAAAAGAATACATTCAAACAAGATTTTTAAAGAGTGAAGTGTAAAAGTTATGACTAAGTGACCACATTCCTCATTAGGGGTTTAACTACATCAATGATGAAAAAAATCTATAATCTAAGAGAAGATATTTATTGAGAAAGTTTAAGTATGGCACTGACACAAAATAAGAGGATGACCTATATGACTTGTTCAATACTTGCGAAAGAATAAATGATAGCCCTCCAGTCCCGCCCCCCGAAACTGACAGCTATAAGACTCAGGAGCTCTTTGAGTTCTTTAGAATAAGAAAGATGCAAGCTTCTACTATATACAAGCATCACGGTGCCATTTAAACAACTCACTCTAAAACCACTCATCAAAATGACAAGTAAAGACAGTGGGTGAATACTGAAAAAAAAAGTGCTGATTTTTATTTACCTTTCAATCTGTGCAATCCATTAACTATGGGTTCTAATGCTCTTCAAAGCACTTTGCCAGGTCACTTCCCCTTCCCACTCCACATCCTGTTCTCTCTGAGCATCTCACATAAATTTATCTCAAGGTCTTCTGCCTATTCACCTTCTTCACCCCTTTGACCTTCTCCTTAGACGTAGCCGATGCCTGGGCCTGCTTTTCTCTCCCTGGCTCACCCTAGTCCCATCCAGTCCATCTTTTAAGAAGTTTTAAAAATACTATTTCCATGAACCTACTTAAGAAGTAACAATTTTTTTAATTTTTATTTTGACCAAAGTGGATTACAGATCTTTCACAGTAATATTTTAGGTACATAGTGACATTGAATCAAGAAGTAACAATTTATCTAGAGCCATAATCTTCAGTATGGTAACCACATGTTATTTATGGCAACTTAAGTATACATTGAACTAAAGCATCTTAAATTTTTTGTATGATTTGTGGTCACTCCCAGTGGAGCTCAGGGGATACTGCCAGCTCTGCATTCAGTGAACTACATGGCATCAGGGCCTCCCTACATGCAAAGCATGCTCAAAGCCCAGTGAACTATCTTTCCAGTCTAATCTTTAAAAATGTTATTAAAGACATTTATGTTTTTATGTTCACAACAGCCAAGATCTGGAAACAAATTAAGCGTCCATGAATGCATGAGTAAAGAAACTATGGTATATACATAATAGACTACTACTCAGCTACAAGAAAAGATGAAGGCATGCAATTTTCCATTACATGGATGGATCTGGAAAGTATCATACTGAGTGAAGTCAGTTAGAAGGAGAGGGAAAGATACAGCATTGTTTGCTTGGTTTTGGGGGGACCACACCTGGCAATTTTCAGTAATCACTCCTTGTTGTGCTTGGGGGACCATATGGGATGCATGGGATTGAATGCAGGTCAGTCACATGCAAGGCAAGTACTTTACCCTTTGTACTATCATTCCAGACTTCAGATACAGAAATATTTCTCTCTTGAGACCGAAGCGGTGGCGCAAGGGGTAAGGCATCTGCCTTGCCCATGATAGCCTAGGAAGGACTGCTGTTCAATTCACCGGCGTCCATATGATCCTCCAAGCCAGAAGTGATTTCTGAGTGCATAGCCAGGAGTAACCCCTGAATGTGATCGGGTGTGGTTCAAAAACCAAAAAAAAATTTTTTTCTCTCATATGTGCAATATAAAGAATCACCATATGGGGAGGGGGCAGAGAGATAGCTTGGAGGAAGGGCATTTGCCTTGCATGCAGGAGGGTGGTGGTTTGAATCCTGGCATCCCATATGGTCCCCTGAGCCTGCCAGGAGCAATTTCTGAGTGTAGAGCCAGGAGTAACCCCTGAGTGCTGCCAGGTGTGACCCCAAAACAAAAATAAACAAACAAAAATAATGATCATATGGTAATAATAAATACAACAGACCAGAGAACTGTAGGGGCGCAGCGATAGAACAACATGGGTGAGAGAGAATTCTGAGACAATGGTGAAGAAAAACAAACACCTTGGTGGAGGGTGCTTTTTTGAATATTGTATGTATTAGCAGTGTTGAAAACCAAAGTGTTTCAAATTAAAATATAAAAAGATATTTAAGGAAAATCTTTAATCCTAATTAAAATAATTTAATTTTTCTGTTGTATAGAACATATTTTCAAGTGCTTGGTAATTCCTACAAATGATAGTATAAATGGATCATCTGATAGATACAGTAAACATTAAAGAACTCTTCAATCATTGTAGAAAATTCTATTGGACAGTACTATGAGCAGCACCCTTTCTCCACCCTGAATAATTTCTCCTATGTCCAATTTCTACATTTGTAATATGGGAATAATAGTACCAATATGTAGTAAGCGCAGCAGTTAGGGACTTGCATGCTCAAGGATTTAAGTTTGATCCCCAACACCTCATCATCTCCTGGCATGTGGAAGGCCTCAAGCACTGTTAGGGTGACCTTGGTGGCCCCAAATACTGCTGACTCTCCACCATTAGACCCTATTATTGAACCTTCTTGTTGGCATAATATTGACAGGAGTGGTCCCAGGACTCCTGAACACTGCTTGGGAAGTTCAAAAATAAAAACCAATACTTACAATGCACAGTAGTAATCATGATTAGAGATAATGTATGTAAAACACTATGTCTGGCACAACAAATACATTTATAATAGAAAGCAAGCCCTATTAATTCACCTTGTAGGGTGTTATGTATTCAGCACAGTTAGATGCTAAGTAAGTGATTGCTGCTGTTGGTAATGAAGGTCAGGCTAGTAAATCTTTTGTAGGGTGGTATTATATGTTGTTCAACCACTTCATAAATAGAGCATTCTCTAGCATTTCTAAGATGCAGCTAAACTAAAGTTTTTCTCTATGGCATTATCAGTTACACTCATAATAGTGCTCTTAAATTTATATGATATAGAGAAAAATGGAGTGAATTCCAATTCATCAAGCAGGCTTTAATTTACCATTACTCAGTGGTTTTTACTACTATAAATTGAGAGACATGCTGGATTGGAACTGAAAAGATTAGAATAAAGAACTGTCATCAACAATAGCTACAGCTTACAGTTTTTTTGCCTGGCTAGCAAGTTTGAAGTTTGAAGTTCAGACCATAACCAAAAATCACAACTTTTCTTCCACAGTGATAAAGAAATGTGTGAGATACTGGAGGGCTGGGAGGAGAACCAGGTAGCTTTCTGCATTCCCAGACCGTGCTACACATTTACAATGCCAGGGGAAGGGCAAACAAGAACTGGTGGTCTTCTACGGTACCAGAGGGAACATTTATGAAAGAACATTTCGAGTTTTATTTGCCTGAGCTGCCTTGATTCTTCATCTACTAGAATGCTTGCAGGTAGAGAGTAGTGAAGCCCCAATTTAGTTTCCAGCCATTCCCGGGGCAGTTGGAGGGGCACAAGAAAGAAGAGTGACCAGGTAACCAAATAAAGAGAGGTATGAGTTCAATAACTAAGATTATCCCATGGTGAGGGTTCTGTTATTAAACACAATTCCTTTATCTTTCAGGGACAATCAACCTTCAGCGAGAGGAGTGCAACCTTAGAACCTCATAACTCAATTTAACATAGTGTTAAAGTTTGGGGGAAGATTTGTCAGTGCTGGGGCTGATACAATCAGTCTGAGGGAACCTAGAACAAAGAGCAGTGGGTGAAGAGCATGTCACATCTACACACATCTGTTTCTTTGATGAACAAGGAGCTATTAGCTGCAGAGAAAGCATTATCTAGTTGAAGAATGATGTGGATTGCTTTAGCTGTTTCTCCTGAAATTGTGGAGTAGGACATAGGGTCCCAGTAAGTTAAGGAACAATTTTTGTTTCTGTGGTGAAAGCCTTTTTTTTTTTTTAAGTCAAGCTTCATTTGGGAGGATTTATAGATATAGCTATTCTTCAACAGCAACTACAAATCAATTTGAAATCTCTCTCTTTAACCTCTGACCTTAATTACATTTAAAAAAGTTTAAAAAATCATAACATTAAAAATCCAGTTTTGGAATAAAAGCTATATTTTATGCAAAATTCAAAGAAGGAAGAGGATGCTATATTTATGGAGTATATAACTTTTTTGAGGAGCATGAGATTATTGGCCAGAGAAAATTACAAGGGTTAAGGCATTTGCCTTGCATGAGGACAGTCTGTGTTCTATCCTTGGCATCACATTGGGTCTCCAAAGCACCAACAGGAGTGATCCCTGAGTGCAGAGCCAGAAATAAGCCCTGAGTACTGCCAAGTATAACCCTAAGAAATTGTTGTCAATTAATTATAAACTTTTAATTTTTTTTTTGTAAAACTATCACTCCCGAATTCATCTTCTCAATAAATTTGTTTACCGCTTTAAAAAGTCTCTTCACATTAATTTTCTTTGATCCTTGCTCTTATGAACTCTAAAGATAAACTATGAATATTAAAAGCCACCTCACAATTTGTTTTTTGTTTTTTTGTTTTTTGGGTCACACCCGGCAGTGCTCAGGGGTTACTCCTGGCTCCATGCTCAGAAATTGCTCCTGGCAGGCACGGGGGACCATATGGGGCACCGGGATTCGAACCGATGACCTTTCGCATGAAAGGCAAATGCCTTACCTCCATGCTATCTCCCGGACCCCACAATTTGTTTTTTTAAAGTACAAATGTTTTAACAATTATATTTGTTAAATAGCAAATACATATTTTCAATTTTACCATGAGTTTACTACATACATTTAATCATAAATAAATAAAAGAACTATAATATCAATTCTTAATGCCGTTGCCTTGGTTTTAACTTAAAATTATTTTCATATTTTGCTGAATGGGCTGATTTTGATCATTTCATTTTTTCCATGCTCTATGGAAATGCTGGACTAGGGTCATTTAAGTTGGCATCTTAGAACTCCGGGAACTTTCATGTAAAAAATTCATTAAAATGTATTCCAGAAACTGACTCAGACAACAAAATAAAATATCTGACTTATTTTTATATGACTAGCATATTTCATTTTAAAAGGATAGTAAAACTTTCCTAATCAAAAACTTCTCAGGAAATTTTTACCACATGAATTTACTGTGAACTTGCTCTATTTGCCAGGCCAGTAAACCTGCCAGCCTACCTCAGTCAATATCTTACAGCGAGATGCCACTTTTAAAAAATCTTCCTGATCAGGTCATATTATAGGATATATTCTTTTCTAACCCCGAAGATACAGCTTTTGTGAAGACATTTATGAGAGCTGAAAGGATTGAGGAAAAATAAAACCTGTGGTACTTTTTAGGTTTTAAAAAAAAATCTTTATTGGAATTTCAATAATTCATCTAGCAGAGTGTGCAAAAAATTTCACAGAAATCTTTTCTTAATTTTATATCTTTGCCATTTATTGAAAATCACACCCAGTGTGCTCTTATATCACTTGGACTGAAAACCAAATATATTAGAATTATTGCTAAAGATAAGTTGGATGAGAATTTAAAGAACATTTTAACTAATCGGACAAAACTCATTTTTTTGCCTACTCTCTATAGAAAGTTGCAAAACTTTCCCCCGATCTGCCTTCTGCAGTGCTAGATCATGATTTCTGCAGTTTATAGTGATTCCTACTGTAACAGCCATCACTGTAACATTTGGTATGGTTACACAGGAACAATAGGTGTGCCATAAAGTGCAGTGGTAATTGCTAACTCAGTGCTAGGATTTACCAAATCACTTTCATGCAATTTCAGTCATTTAACCTAGAGTCTTAAAACAAAACGAGCCAATAAACAAAAACCATATCAGAACAAAAATGTTGAAGGCTATCTTTTGATCTAAAATGTGCATATCCTTAAATTTTGTAAATGTATGTGCTTTTCCAAGTCAGTTTTTACTAGAGCTATGTAGTGAAGCAAACTAGACTTTCTAACTAAACTGAAAGTAACATAAATTTCCAAAATTTATTTTAAATTTATTTGCACCCTTTAATGCAAAGTCATTCATTATTCATCCGTGCACCTTTCCCGCTCAATTAGATAAAGTATGCACTTTTTCTATAGCTGAAAACTTTCCCATTTGATAAGACAAACTATATTTACTGTATCTCAACACTAAATAAAACATATACTTTTTGAATTATATTGTAATATAATTCATCCAGAAGCAGTAAGAATCCATCTTATAGAAGAGCTGAACTTGAATAAGTTCAAAAAGCAATAAAAAGTTTGAAATATGTGACTTCATTTTAATATCTCATCTCAAATGGAAGAGGAATTTAATAAACTTCAAAATAAGGAAGAAACAAAATGCACTATCAAATGAAACACATTTATTGGTTTCTTTTTTCACAAAAATTATTATAAAATTTAGGGGTACAATGTAAAAATAACAAATAAATTTATTCGAGAATATGAAGAACTCCTTGAATTGCCTTGGTATTCCTTAAGAAAGTTCAGAAAAGATGCTTGCTTTACTTCTAAATGTGCTTGTACTTACACATGCAAAGCAAGAAAATAAGGAAAAAATAATACATTTGCATTTTAGTTTCAACATGACAAAGAAATGTATTATGTACACTAAAACACTTTAAAGAAACTCAGATGTAGTCCCTGAGGAAAATCTAATCTTTCTATAGACACTTGGACAATGAGTATGACACTAACAAATCCTCTAATGCCTCCTACAGAAACCAAACTTTCATTAACAATTTCTATCTCACATTGTCATCAACTATAGTTATCCATGAAACTGGCTTTTCATTTCCATAGCTTTAATGCATGAAGAAAGAAGACAAACTCAAGCTGATAAATAAGGTTAGGCTAATAAATAAGTATTTTAAAATAACTCCCAACAGACAGACAGATTTTTAAATAGGAGTTACACACGGAAAGCTTTGTGAAAGTACATGCACACAATTTAAAATCAATATTAAAAATGTGTATTCAAGAGAAGTCACAAGTTTTTGGTGACTAAATTCATTAAAATACACATGGCAGTTAACACCACAGGTATAATAACCCTGGGCCATTTTCTGCTTATCTACTCTATGAGAATGTTCCCCAATTCTAATGAAAATCTACAGATTAGTCTGTGTCAGGAAAAATGCAACCTCTACTTGGCGGGGGGGAAAAAAAAGGTAGGGCAGTTTTCAAAGAAATCAGGCACAGATTACAAAATAAGGGGTTTAAGATCCCCTATCCTGATTGCAAATACATTTCAAAAATGCGATGTCAAGTTATCTTTTTTTGTTATTGCAAAGTGGCAAGTTAAACGAATTCCTACAAAGATCTGTAAGTGTTTCGTTATTAAGAGGCTTCATTTAGAATGTTGCTAACTATTGTCTCCATATGCTCAGAGGAATGCCAATATTACAAATTAATAAATAGCTGAGATAAAAATTTTTATACATACGTCTTAAGGCAGTAGCACATAAAGTGAATTAATTTCCCTAGTAAAAAAAAAAAACAATTACCATCTCTTCAAATGAAGGATTACAAAGAGAATCATTCAAAACTATGAATTTTCTACTTACTATTTAAATCATTATCATATATTCATTCATTTCACCTGTGACTGACCTCTTTTCATTTTGTGCTGCCATTCTCTTGCAATTCCTCAATTTGTGCTATATCCAATACTTCCTTTTGGGAAAAGAGACAGTATTTCATCTTAAAAAGTATGGTCTCAAATTTATTTATAGAGGTCTCATAATATTTTAATAGGACCCCATATGCTCATTAGAACATGACTTGAGTATGGGACAATTTACCTTAACCACTACCCAAGTTCTTTGAGCAACTTAAAATATTTTTTAGGAATTTCCCACATTTAATCTCTTCATATCCTGAATTGCTATGTAAAGTTTATTAAATATAAACTTCCCTTTATTTCCTGATGACTTAATAACTACAGGTAGAATGATAACTTCTACATAACAACAATGTAATAACTTCTACAGGTAGAAGTGTTACTTTTAATAATTTTCTACTAAAACAATTTTAAGCTACCTGTAGAAATAGCCAATGCACATGAATTCATTCGCAAGCCAGCTCAATCTTCCCTTTAGCTATTAAGTACTTTATAAACTTTTATGAACATCTGAAATGTATCTATTACAGGATAAATGATATAAGTTGTAAAAGTAGTAAAATTAATATTCTATATGAGTGATATAGAACATCTATTTTAAATACTTTAAATAGTCAGATATGCTAACTTTGTCTATTAGATTGGTGAGGAATAAGAACCTTAAAATTTATTTAAGATTTATGTTCAGAACTCCATAATTTATATATTTTTGAATATAAACCCTTCAAGATTATGGCTTGATTTTATTAGACTTCTTCCTTGTCGGTATAATAATAATATACTGAAATGATGATTGTAAGAAAGTAATATACATTAGGTTTCAGGGTATTCATAAAATAAAATAACACAGTTAAACATGTGTTAACTTGTGTACACATATATTTTTATCTTTGAATGCATTCTATGTTTACACGAAAAAAATTTACATTTTAGCCTTCCTTTACAAGAAGACAAAACTCAAAGTAGTATTTTAATTTGCCACAAGAGGGAGCTCGAGAATTCTGATCTCCTTTAAGGTCTATAAAATCCTTTTAACTGCTACTTTATAGACATTCAATTACAACAGGCCATAATACATTAAAGCATTAAAATACACATATATCCAAACATATGCCAAAGCAAGCACTACACTGGCATGCCTACCAGATGATTACCAACACCAACATGAAATAAACACTTCTAGTGTTTTATTGAGACTTTATGCTTTCGTATTCCCCTCTCCAAAAGGCAGCTCTTCTGTTTAGGTGATCCCTTTAGAATGGAAAATATCAAACAATGTGATAAAATAGTCAAGTATTGGCGAGTGACAGTGGCATGCATGGTGGGGTAAGGCTTAAGAGACTGAAATTTATGTAGTTAGGAAAAAGTGAACACTCTAGGGATAAATGTTCAGTCTTTAAATACCTTCGAAAGGTAACATATAAATGAATTAGGGGAATTACTCGGTCTCAGAAGATGGTACAGAAAAGAGCAATGGCCTGAAACTAGAAAGGCAAAGTTTGGGTTAGACATGAAGAATAAATCAGTAATAATAGCTGGGCGGGAAAGATGTCCTACAGAGAAAGGATACAAAGCATGATGGCTATATTTGATAATTAAATAATGAGATATTAGTAAGAATGATGTGAATTCATTAGAAGGGCTGGATCAGATAACTTAAGTGACTTTCCCCCTGAACTGTGACAGTTTCTAAGCCCGACTCTAGTTGTGGGCATTCATAAATGTCTCTTGATGATAACCCATCATCTGTAGTGAGGGAAGCTCCTGACCTCAGTTAACCCAATACTTTATTGGTTAAAACAAAATGTAAAGTATTATTATGAAAGAAGAATTACAAAATTAGCCATGAAAACAATGCCTACCTTTTAGAGAATTTCATAAAATGTATGGTATTTTATAAATTAGAGTCTTCCAGTTGCAGTTTAGGCCTGCAAGTTGACTGCAGGAAAACTGTAGGAAAGTCAAAACTTTCCATGATTAAATAATTCCCCTGCAAGTCCTAATTTACAGGCCAAAGAAACCACTTCATTTAATCTTTCTTTCTTGCTCAATTTATCATTCAAAGTGACAGGGATAAAAGGAAAGGGAAGCTAGAGCATAAATGTAGCAATCTTTTACCAATAGAGAAAATTCTCCTTTTTTGCTTTGTTTTTGGCTTCTATCCAGCAATGCTTGGGACTTACTCCTAGATTTGTGCTCAAGGATAACTCCTAGTGGAACTGAGGACACCATATGTGGTGACAAGGATAAAACCCAAGTCAGGTGATAGGCAAGGCAAGAACCCTGGCCATTCTAATATATTTCTGGTTCCTAGAGCATAATATTCTATATTAACATATACTTAAGCATTGTTGTAAATAGCATTATTAACACTTTTTGCTTGAAAAAATCATGACTTTAATAGGTAGAGAGAATTTATAGCAAATAGAAAAACAAAGGTCACTAAAACATGAAAAAAGTAAAAATAAAATCAAAATAGTATAAATATCAACATTTTATATTATGTACCTATAAATGATCATGCTTAAAAGTATCTAAAAGTTCAATGGCTAAACAGAACTGTCATATTTTAATGACTAGATGTAGTTCAACTTTGGTTAACATAGTAAACAGCTTTTGAGTTTGAGACAAGACAATTTTACCAAAGAATCCAGATCTCTAAAACTTTAGACATGATTATTCTAATGAAGGTAATTAACTCTCAAATGATATGTTGGACTTGGGGACCATAAGTGTTTCTCTATAAAGCAAATTCTATGTTTAAATCTAATTTGTAGATTCTAAGTATACAGTAACTAAACAAGGTACATACACTTTTCTTTTTTTGGTTTTTGTTTCTGGGTCACTCAGGAGTTACTCCTGACTTTATACTCAGAAATTACTCCTGGCAGGCTCTGGGGACCATATAAGATGCTGGGGATCCAACCCGAGTCAGCCATGTGCAAGGCAAATGCCCTACTCCGGCCTGATTTTCTTTTTGTTTGTTTGCTTGTTTTTGTTTGGGGTCCATACCTGGCAGTGCTCAGGACTTCTGGCTCTGCACTCAGGAATCACTACTGTTGGACTTGGGGACCATATGGGATGCCGGGGACTGCAAGGTGAATGCCCTACCTGCTGTACCTCACCGACCCTCGGTACATATGGCTTCTAATAAAAAGCATGCAAAGATATGTAAACCAAACTCACCGATTGATTTAAATATAAATCAAATAAGCATATGAGCAAAAAAATCATTACTCATTTTACCACACTAACATCTCCAGTAATCATATAACAGGGCTTTCACATTATCATCAAACTTGTTAAATAATTTAGAATTTGGAGAGAAGAAAGACTTCCAGCATTTGGAAAAAGCTTCATCTCTTCTGCCAACTCATTCACTTAAAAAACAACTTTGTGCACTTGTAGATGTCTTATTATTTTACTACTAATTATAGGAGAAGCTTAATAAATGTTTGACCTTTTGAAGAATGGGCTTTCACTCATACTCCCAGTCTGGAAAAGACTTCTAAATATACTTGGCTGTAGCACAAGCTAAGTATGATCTTGACTTCTTTCCAAAATACTACAAGCCTAACCAATCATGTTTTTGTTATTGCTGCATTCTTTTGTAAACTTTATCCCTCTTTGATAATGAGCATTTGACCGTGTATCAGTCTACAATATTGTAAAGGCTTTAATCTTCTCTTTTCAATGAAACTATTTGGTCGCTAAGAAAGAAAATCATCTTTGTTCCTCTTCTGTCCTCCACACAGTACCTAAACTCATTGAACAAGGACATTCAATATAGAGATTCAATAAATAACTTCATTGGCAGTCTATTAAAATCTATAGCATAAATGAGTAGGGCAAAAGAAAAGATAACTAGTTCTATATCAGCCAATTTAGGGAATTATTATATGTTATTCATAAGTAAATGGTTAGCACTTGCAGAAATCTTTGAAATGTTTTATAAAATATGCTGCCCCTTCATCATTCCAAGAAAAGAATAATAACATATTCAGGCAAGAGAGACACTTTTGCTTGAAGAATGCTGATTGGAATTGCAAGAAATAGCTGAAAACCAGATGTCTGGGTCTGCTCTGAAAACATGGTGAGATCATGCAGATGAGTGAAAGTATGCAATGTGGGTTAATTTGGTTTTAGTATCATAGAAATTTTATATTTAAAAGCAAATATTTTGAGATTAATTTTTCTTGTGGCCAGATCCATAGTACAGAGAGCAGAAAGAGAACTTTGCATGAGGCTGACTGGAATTTTTTTCCCCATTGGGTCCCCTGAACATCACCAGGAATGATTCCTGAGCATAAAGTCGAGGATAGTCTGAGCACCTCTGGGTGTGCCCCCCCCACAAAAGATTAATTTTTCTTGTTAGTAAAAAAACAATTATATAAAGAACCAAGTCTCTTTTGGCACTAAAGTTCTATAATTTTATTTTCTAAATGTTGGCTTAAATATTCAAGAAATTTTAGTGAAAAAGCATTATGAAAAAATTCAATCATCAACACAACGAAGCTTGCATTCCTAGGTACAGAAAAGAAAGTCGAAGTTTAAACATGTGGAGTAGCCCAACATGCCGGGCTAAAGAATGAAAAATGGATTATTCATAGACAGATAATTGTTATTGTTTTTTTATTCTTCACAAAACATGTATAATCCCTGGTAATCATTTATTTAAGTTATATAAATTACTGTCAACTTTGAAACCCAGTTTGTCATCTTCATCTGTGATTTACACCAGACTATATAAACGACATGATGTCTTAGATCTAATAAGACATTTATCTTCATGAAGAAGGCCACTGCGATTGTGAGTGAAGGCTTACTTACCTTTACCCCAGTTAACACTGACTCTTTAATTTCTCCCAGTGATCTGAAATCTGATAGGTTTACCTATAGCCAACAGTAACTTATTCAGAAAACCACCAAAATCATGAAGTATGTATGCTATCGCATGAATCATTCTTTGGCCCCAAAATAATAAGCATAAAAAAGTTTTGAGTTCTTGTACTGTGTGAGCTGATAACTGTGTACCCATAAACATGTGTGAGTGACTGTGTGCATATACAGATGCACACAGACAACTTCAGTAGTGTTAACATGAGTCATGAGTTTTTATTATTAATAGAAATCATACTGCTAAAATACAAAAATGAAGGCAACTGTATAAAAAAAGGAAAAGAAAAGAAATACTTGTATATTTACCTATGGAAAAAGACTATTTTAAGTCACTTCCATTATTTTCATACCAGAATAAAAAGGAACTAAAAATTCTAAATATCTTTACATAGTTTGTGTAATTAAACACACACACACATGAACAAAGTAATGGGGTTTGATCACATCAGTGAGGAAGAAGAGAATGGATCGTTGGTCTTAGGTCATTAACTCTTTCAGCCTACTGGGATACTAGTAACTGAGCCTGTAATTCACATACCTCAGTAAACATTGTAAGAAGGGAAGTTTATTTATTCTGTGAAGTAAAATAATTTACACACTAAAAGCAGGTCTTATACACACAAATAGGGGTCTCAGACTGGCCTGTAAAAACTCATTGAGTGTAAGAACTATTGGGAATGCTAAGAGCTTTTTGTTCATTTATCTATTATTAATTTAATTATGTGTGTGTATATATATACATACATATATATATATATTGTTTTGGGGGCCATGACTGGTAGTCCTCAGGAGTTACTCGCAATTTGGCGCTTGGAGGTTACTTTCTGTGATACTAAGAGGACCATGTGATGTGTGAGATAAAAAACCTGGCCTCCTGCATACAAAGTATATATTTATCCCATTAAAGTATAGCAGCACCTTTAGGAGTTTTTTTTATATAAACATCTAATTACATGATCGTAAAAATATAAAACAGAACAAAAAATGATAAATATACAAAATACAATAGAGATTTTGACAGAATCTTTTCGGCAAATGAAAGAAAAGCTAGGACAGGTAAGATGTGAAAAATACTATCACTAAGTTTAAAACTAAAATGTATTCAATAAAGTAGCATATAAACAGCACAAAAGCATACACTTATTATGACTATATCACAAGAGAAATCACAAGATATCAAAAATCAAAATAATTTTCTTTAATAATAATGTAATAAAAGTATTAGTCAAAATTTATAATTAAGTTTAAGAAACTTCTAGAAAATAAACAGAACAAAAATCAGGAAAAAAACACACAAACAAGCAAGAATTGCCATAGGTAAACCAGGGGTGTTAAAAGAAAAAGTGAGCATCCTCACAGAACAAATATCTAGCTAAAAGAACTTTTCAAAATTCAGTACCTTGAGAATCCCAATCCCCTAACCTACTATTGTAGGTTATGTCATTTTTTTAAAACCAAGTTAGTTAATTTATCCATTAAATTTTTAACTGTAAGATAGAGATAATAGTACTTTCCTCTCTGAGCTGGTAAAAAAAATATTAAGTAAGACAATTCACAAAAAAAGTTCTTAGTACAGCATAATAAGCACTCAGTAAATGGTTCTATTACTTGGTATTTTTATTTTCCCTTTCAAATTCCACGATCCATTCTAACTTTCATATAATAAAATGCAAGACATACCTCAATTCTTGCCACAAGAATCTATCAATAAATTGACCTTCTGTTTTATTTCAGGTTGCTATAATATTTTAGTTTAAAATACATGCTTTTTCCCATTAAGGATAGTATTAAAATATCTTCTTTCTGTTATCATTACTATTATAAGATCAAATTCACATTCATAACAAAATTAGTCTTTTATTATTCATTATATTAGAACCTAAACTCATATTCCAAAATTAAAATGAAAGCAGGGAAATTATAAAAGCAAAGTTTAAAAGATTAAAATTCTATTAAATATATTATCTTTATTTTTAAATTAGTCTATTATTAGAGGCACCTATCAGAAAATTAATATTCTTTTGATAGGACCACATTTATCAGTGGTGGGGGCCATGTGGTGCCTGGGATCAAGCACAGGGCCTCATACATGCAAGACATGTGTTCTACCTATATAAGCTATCTCCAAGACCTGCATTTCTCTTAAAACTAGTGGCATGGAATAATAAATACTGGGCTCTTCCATGATTTGTTATTACTCTTCCCCAAAGATGGTTACAGGTCTTGAGGTCAAAATGCTATATAGCAGATAGGGTACTTGTCATATGTCAGAGTGGGTTTAATCCCTGGCACAACAATATAGTTTTCCAAGTTCCACCAGGAGTAATCCCTGAGCACAAACCCAGAATAAGAAATAAGTACAGCCAGGTGTGGTCCAAAGTTTAAAAAAAAAAAAAAAAGGATTGTAGATCTTTACTTTTCCAGTTCTTTTTCTTATTTTGCTGGGATATAAGAATATTCTCTATGAGATGAAGCACTAAAACTATTTGTTAATTTGAAAATCTGTCCAATTTTCTCTTCACTTATTTTTTTCATTAAAATGTGATAATATGTAATAAATAAGGCTTTATGATAAATTTTATATTTCTTTTTTATTGAGATTTTGAAATTCATTTTAATTTCTTTTTCTTTCCAGAAGGAGTCACTATTCCCTATTAATAGAACAATCTCTCTAGCCCATTTTTAAAAGGTGCATGCATATATGTCCTTCATTATGCTAAGCAAATAAGCTTTTATACTCACAAAATCTGGCGTATGTTTTGGACAATGAAAGCAACCAGATTTTGAGCTGCAGAGTTGACTGTCTTTTGCAATATACAGTTACTGTTTCTAGTTTTCATATTAATTTTTTTCTTCAATATGGTAGATCATGTATCACCAAGTTTTAATTCCTGATGGAGGCTATGTCTGTGTTGGTGGGTTTCTCTCCCTAAAATAATATTTGTCATTCTCAGATTGAGGACAGTTAAAAAGGACAGGGGACTGTGCTTAAGTAGTAACATACTCTCATTTTTATGCATGGTTTAGTCTGTAATCCTGGTTTTTATTTTTGGCCGTGCACCTGGCCAGGTTTCTGTGTTTCTTTAGATCTCTTTGTAGTTTTCACAAAAGCATGACCCAAACACTACACGCACCATGGTTACTGCTTCTCATCACTGGCCATGGGCAGATGGGTGAGACCATGTGTCCTTTTATATTTTAAGTTTAGGACACTGCTCAGGCTGTAGTAAAAAGACAACAAAGATGAAATATTTTAATAGTGATTTTTAATTTCTAATAAACATAGAATTCCAAAAACCTAAAATAATGCACCTATAAACTCAAGAATAACTGTTCTTCCCTAAATAATAGCCTTAACTATCTCAAGTCAATGAAGGCATGATTATATTTATCTATTTGTTTGTTTAGAGCATATTTTCCTAACAAGACATCAAACTCCATGAGAACAGAAAGTGTCTGATTTGTTTAACACTTGCATATTAGCATAATGCCTTGCTTATACCCTGCAATTGCTAAATATAAATTTGTTAAAATAAATATACAATAAAATAAATTCTACTATTACCTATAATGGGAAAATCTAGTAAAAATAAATAGAAACTTTATTCAAATTCTTGATATCTTTCTAAATCTCTTTAATTTTATGGAAAATATTTATTTTGGGGGAAGAAAACAATTCTTTTGCCTATTATGCACAAAATCAGGCACTAGGGCATTGCGATAGCTCCAAAACTTTGCAGTAAATCCTATTTAAATTATATCTATTACATACTTTAGCAATACACCAGTTTATTCCTACATGTACCACTAACTACATCTCCTTAAATTAAAAATATTTTATGCATAAAACTAAAGAAAAATCTAAGTAAAATTTAATATTATTATATAATAAATTCTCTTCTAGAGAATCATGATGAGTCATTCTGGAATTTTCTAGAATATGTAATACATAAATATAACATATCATAAATAAATAATAAAATAATAAATAATTGTGTTTATTATGCATAATTTGTTAGTGTATAAATATATTCAGTGAAATAACAAATTAAATAATAAATAAATATAATATAATTACAATGTTTAAGATTTGACTTTTTCATTTTTGCTTTTTTAAACTAGTCAAGTATTTTAATGAAAATATTTTAAAACATATGTGTCAGTATAGTTTTAACCAAAATTTCTAGAAAATCAGTCTATTTTTTTGATAAGCCAGATAAAGTGGTTAAGAGTAGATATCCTGCTCAGGTCTTCCCAGGTTTATATCCTAATACAACTACTTAATTTACTTGTTGTATCATCATAGAAAAGTTAATTTTCCTAAGTCTCAGTTGTCTGTAAAATGAGTATATTTCTAATACCTAACTCCTAAGCATGTTATGAAATTTAAATTATGATGTTCTGCAGATTTTAAAATATAAATGCAAAGCACACTTATTTAACTCAATAAATGCTTGTTAAAGGTATAATTTATAATACTGAGCTCATAGGGAAAGTTTGGATGATTCACTCATTATCACAAGAAGCAAGTTGCTATGTTGGTTTTTTTTAGCGCCTAACAATTTTATTTTTAGCTTTTTCTATAGGTCTAATTATTTTTATATTTCTTTTTATCAGTGTCATTTGTTAATTAATGATTCTACAGTGTCTCTGCTAATCTGATGTGTGGATCTAGTACGGACTGTAATAGTTATTGGTAATAAGATTCAATAGCATAAAACATTGTGATAAACAGAATTAATTTTTAAAATTACTGCAACAGAGATATGTAAGAAGAGGAACCACTAGTGAGGAAAAGTTAGGGGCTTTCCCAAGATTAAGGTACATAAGTTTTGACAGGGGCTTAGTTACATCTATTTCCACTTAGATGTATCTTTCTGACTTAATTACAACATTATCAAAGGTGTTTGGAAAAGTTAGAAATAGCAAGTACATGACCTATAGATTAACAAGGCACTATTGTTTTAATTCCACCAAGCATTAAATGAATCAAACACCAATGATTCCTTCATGGTTTGCACTGTAAGTTTTCTATAATTATTAATCAGCTTCCAACGTAATTATTAAACTTACAAGTTTTTACTTGTAAAAAATAACAAGTAATGTTTTTAGAGTAATGCCTGTAATCAATATACAGATTCTACATTAAAAGATTTTCTACAACTTAGATAAGGTCAATTGTGTTAGCATACAAATCTCAAGCAAAACAAAAAGTTTCTGTGTAGTTAAATGCATAAAGTCCTAATGTAAACATTACCATTTCACTGAGTAGGAAAAATATATAAATATACAAAAAGGGTTAAATGAAATAGAAATTAATGTCTAAATTAAAAGGCAACCCCTTAAGCACCTCCAGGGATCACTCTAAGCAAACAGTCAGGCATAGCCTCTGAACACCATTGGATCTGGTCCCCAAACTCAATGCCTTACCCTGCCAAGAAAGAAAGCCCAATATAAAAAGCAAAAAAGGAAAAAATAAATAAAACTAGGTCGTTGGTACTCCAGAAAATATCAAGATCATGAGAAAACTTTCACAGAAAAAAAATACATGTAAAGATTTTAGACTAATATGAAAAAACAATCCTCCTATTTTAGTTCCAACCCCTAAGTGAATGAAATGTTTCCAATTTGATATTCAGTTTAGTAGCATCTCTACCATTCTCCCACTGGAAACCACCAGAGAGACTTTGATAAGATAACCATGTACATCACTGATGATCAAACCTTCTGCTCAAGTGGCCAGGTGCCAGAAGTGGCAGTGAACTTCCCCCTTGGGGTATCTGAGCCTGAGCCAGACACTGGCATTCACTGGGCTGAAATTCTTAAAATTCTGTGTACATTTTATATTCTATTCTATTACATGCCAATTTATTTTTAATATAAAATAATGTTTATAACCGTGGAATTCTTTAACTCTTTCCATACCCCAGTCTTCAATGGAACTGATGGTCCAGAAAGATTTACATTATGGTTCTGGTAGCTTCCTGTTCCCCCCTTAAAAAATGCCAATATGGTCATGGGGATATAAAAAGCATGCTAAAAACAGTATTTTATTGTAATAAGATGAGCTCATGGCCTCCAATAATCCACGGCAAATGAATATGCCAGTAATCATTAAGTAAAAGCTCCAATTTTCATGCAACTCGGCAAAGCTAAGAAACTGAAAGAAAGGTAAACTGGGCCTGTAATCTTCAAAAGCCCTCTTAGCTTTTGAGCTACAGTTTTCATAAAAAGATCAATAATGATGTCTTCCTGCTCTGATATGGAATTAGTGTTTCCCTAAATACATTAACTTTAGAAGTATTGAATTACCCAGAAGGATCAGCATGGCAATGAAACAAATAGTTCTTTAAAACTAGTGATTATCAATACAGAAAACACACAGAAGACAGATATATTTAGAGGACCGAAAAAGCAGGAACAAAGGTATCAAAATACAAAAAGAATGTCACTCACCCTCCTCCTGATAATCTGGTAGAAAAGGTGTGTCTGATGTGAAGAAAGGGCCCTGAGTTCCACTTTGAGTATCATCTGAGCTGCTCTGTCCAGGGTAATGCTCAGCTTGGTCTCCTGTTGAGGGACACAAAAAAAGAGAAAAATAAGGTCATCCTTAGGATAGCACTAAAAAATGTCTTTACCAAGTAATATACACCTTTTCTTTGATGAACAGGGCTTGCATCCCATTTACATATGAGAAACAAGATAAATAAGTTCAAGAACCAACTTACTTGTATGAGAAATTTTGATTCAAGAAGTTCTCAAGCTAGAACTTAGAAATTGTTAGAGTAAAGAGGGAGACCTCTTCTCACTAGAGAGAACACCTCTGTGACATTTAAAATGAAAACTCAGGGACCCGGGAGATAGCATGGAGGTAAGGCATTTGCCTTTCATGCAAAAGGTCATCAGTTCGAATCCCGGTGCTCCATATGGTCCCCCGTGCCTGCCAGGAGCAATTTCTGAGCATGGAGCCAGGAGTAACCCCTGAGCACTGCCGGGTGTGACCCAAAAAACAAACAAACAAAAAAAAAATGAAAACTCAGTAGGATATACACTCATAGATATTATGTTCCCATTGATTACAATCTATGCCAAATGCCTCTGTCTCTATATGAAATAGAATAAATTACACAGACTTAAACTTTCTAAAGTTAATGCAATGCAGAAAAGGTCAATATGCTTTCCTTTTTTGGAAATTAAGACAAAGTCGAAAGAACCAAGATGTTACTGCATTAAGTTCTATTTAAACCACCTCTGGTATTGAAATCTTAAAGTTCTTTTTAAAAAAAAAAAGTCCTCTCTTTATAATTTTAATTTACAGCTGATGCAACCAACCTCTTAGGAATTCTAAAAGCCCTAAGAAGGTAATATTTGTTCTGCAAAATGGCTATAATGAAAGGTAATGTATATACAATACTGAATTATGCAATTAAAACAGTGATAATCTCTTTTGGGTGTTTCCAACATACATTGGATTATATTTTTGTAGAAGTGGCCTATGCAATTATGAGACTTTAAAAGGTTCAAACGGAAGATGTTAGCTCATTCAGAAACCGGAAGAAAAGGCTCTAAATTACAAATGGCTTTCCTTAAAATCCTCCATACAGAGGTACAGTATGCTGATAAAAAGGACAGCTGCTAATTCATTTCACAAACACGAAAAGTAGATTTTTAGCTGAATTTAATAGTATCAAAAATACTGATTTCCAATGCCGATCTCAGTAAATACTGCATAGTTTGGCTACGGGTTTCAACTAGGGAACATTGAAATCAAACAACCTACATAAAATCTGTATTGCCTCACTTTAAAGGTTTATTTTCTAGAATTAAACAGAAGGATGGGGAGGATATAAAATGATGTTTTAAAAGAGAGAGAGCGAGAGTGAGAGAAAGAGGAGGGATGTAATCTTCTCTTTTCATTAATTAGATGATACTATCTAGACTTTTCTCTGAGTATTGAATGGTAGGTCGACGTATACCTACAGAGATTGGATTTTAGAGATAAATTATAGAATTTATTGCAGAGAAGAAAAACAAAAAAAAAATAAAACACAACAGAACCTCAACAGTTACTCGTCCCTATCAGAAGAAATACTCATTTTAATTAGGTTACTAATCAGAATAAAGGCTCATTGTGAAATGTTTGTTTTAACAAGAAAAATCCTCCAATACTAGACTGAGGTTTAAAGTGCTCAACTTTTATATCACAAATAATCCACTGAAATTATCTTTTATCAGTATGAACTAAATGAACTCCTGACCGTAAAGGCAGTTTGTGAGGTTAAAAGTTAAGGAAAAGATTTCAGCAAAATCAGGCCTGAAGAGATAGCATGGAGGTAGGGTGTTTGCCTTGCATGCAGAAGGAAGGTGGTTCGAATCCCAGCATCCCATATGGTCCCCTGAGTCTGCCAAGAGCGATTTCTGAGCGTAGAGCCAGGAGTAACCCCTGAGCACTGCTGGTTGCAACCCAAAAACCAAAAAAAGAAAAAAGATTTCAGCAAAATAAATCTTGTTGTTTTGGGTCACACCCAACACTACTCAGGGTATACATCTGGTTCTGAGTTTAGGGATTGCTCCTGGTGGGCTCTGGATTCCATGTGTCATGCCAGGGATTGGACCTATGTTGTCTACATGCAAGACAATTATCCTACCTGCTGTACTATTACTCCAGTCAAAATCTAATTTTTAAAAAGGAATAAAGGGTGAAGTTTGGATTACAAAGCAAAAGGTAACATTTGTGGGATATACTGAATTTTTTTTAGCAACTATCATTTGGGATTAGTTGTCTACTTGTTTCAGAAATCTGATAAAATGGCTTTTTGCACATTTTGACATAGTTTTAAAAAATAAGCAGATTAGAATAAAAATGTTAAAATGAACTTTCTATCTAGAATAATTTTAGACTTGTTATAAGTATTACAAAGATATTACATTCTTTACCCAGTCCACCCTCCACCATTAATATCAATTTCTTAGATAACTAAGACATATCTGTCACAACCAAAATTTTTGAATGGGTCCATTTTTAGTAACTGAACTATACCAGTTTTTTAATTTCAACAGTTTTCCACTCGTGTCCCTTTTCTGTTCCAAAATACAGTCCAGGGTATCAGACTCCATTTAGAACTTCTATTTTTATAGTCTTATCCAAAGTACTTGCCTGGATCTGTCATTTAATTTACTAACTTTAAATGGAAAAGTCATTCCCTATGATGTCTGTTTTTTTGTTTTTGTTTTTGGGTCAACACCTGGCATATTTAGGCTTAATCCAGGCACTGTACTCAGGGATCATGCCTGGCAGTTCTCAGATGGCCATATGGGATGCTAGGGATCAAACCCGGGTCGGCTGTGCACAAGGCATGCACATTATCCGCTGTATTATCTCTCTGCCTCCTGGCTATTTTTCTAAACATAGTTAACCAAGAGGGGCTTTGAATAGGGCCACCTCTTTGCCAAATACACGACCATATTTCCATAAAAGATAAAAACCAAGAAGGTATATAACTCTACACAGCAGAAACAGAGCTCAGATCGGTACTAAGAACGGCAGTGAGGGAAGCATTTAAAAATATGTTTTACATCCAAGCACAATTAGCTCCTGATGATGGAAATGTAACTGTAAGTGTTTTTAGTGTTATATCAAGTGGCCCAACTCCCTTGGGCATACACAGGGGGAAAAAAATCGCCTCTAAAACACTATAAATAGATACTCCCATGTAATTAAAATAATTACAACTACTCAAGATACATGGGTGAAAAGTTTTATAGAAGAACCGGCAATTACTGTGGTCATTTTGGACTTGTTTAAGTTTAGAACATCATTTTTCCTTACAACAAAACAGTAAGTGATCTCTGGATCAATCTATAGCTCTAACAATCACACTTCCAAGTGGCCACTACTGTAGTCCAGGGGGATCAGACATAAATGATCAGAAACTATAGTGACAGACATTTCCACTCAGCAGCTCTACAATTAGGGCTTAGAACTCCATCTGCTTAGAGTGGCTTTCTCACAAGCAAGACCCCCTGCCACTAGAGACACACTTTCCCATTGCAACTCGCTCAAAATCAATATATTTCTATACAGATATACATTCGAACACACAATATCTCCATTAATCACATCCAGTCGTTCCAGTCCTTTCTCTTTGTATTTTCAAACAAGATCTGGGGGAACTATATCAAGGGCTCACCTGCTATTAGCTGGTAATTTTCTCCTCTATCCTAAGTGTCATAAGAATTGGTCACTAGAAACACTCCTTAGGATATTCAATGGCAGGTTTTCCACTGAGTATCATGCTGAGAGGCCTATAAGGGGGATGATTTCTCTATTCTTTCCTGAGAGTCAAATTCAATTTTGTTTGTGCTCCATAGAGTGATAAGTTGGGAATTTCTGAGGGTAGGAGCAGAAAAATAAGGCAGCTTTGTGTCAGGTGTAAGGTAATTTGCTAAGGTTGCTGAGCCATTTGTTTTTATTCCCCGTGTTTTCATTAACAGTTAACGAGTCTCCCCCGTCCTCTACCCCCCTACCCCTTAATTCTGAAACAATAGCTTAGCCACTAGAAGTCGGGTTTTTTTGTCATGGATTCAACCAGCTGTTGCTGCTCCATAAACTTTATGGAGAAGTGAATTAAATTGCTAAGAACTTCCATTTTCTAATTTAATTCCAAATAAAACAGGGGGGAAACAAACCATGTTGATGCACCCCTTGTAACTATTTTGACTCAAAACAAGCTTATCTGATTCTGAACTTGTAGATACTACTTAGGGACAAAACAAGTTGATAGTGACAACTTTACCAAAGAAATGGAAAGAAAAGACAGAAAGCAGTTAAGCATTAAAAAAAAAGTACATTAAAAAAACCACATGAATAAATGTGTGTTTATTCACTATGTAAAGGTTTAATTTTTCCATATTACAATATGGCCCCCTGGTTTCTCTTCTAAATAATTGCAATATTACAAAGACTACACACATCTGCAACCAACTGTTGATATAGGGCAGTTTAAAACTTTAAAGTTTATTATTACTTCCTGTATAATATAAGGAAATAAAAGTAACTTGTACTTTATAAAGAAATTGAGATCAATGTAAATGTCTACACATTTGGGAAGTTTGTTTTTATTGTTGCTACTGGGAATGAACACACAATTTCAACTAATATTTCACAACTAGTGAGATATGACTCCTTATTATAAAAAATTCACCTAAGTTGGTGAATATATTGCCAACTAAAAACACATTAAGTACATATGTGTCCATAGATGTGAAATAAAACTCAAAATATAGGTATGTTATGGAGCATATTTACACACCAAAACTGGAGTTTCATGAAAACTTTCATTATAAATTATGGACATTTTGCACATGCCCGTGAGTTATAAAATGTATGGTATTTTCCACAGAACATCCTACAGGCTTCACTGATTCCTAAATATCCATTTGGATCTGCCTGGTTAGTTCTTGTGATCAATCCATGTGTTGTGAAGGTCTCAAATTCTTCTCTGTTCCATACAGTTTGACTTCCTGCCCATCTCTTCTTCTTTCCTCCTACATCTAGTCATAACTCAATGTATAAATATTCTCTTTACTCCCCCAAGGCCCTTTCAGTGAGTGTAACAATACTGAATGTCATAAAATCTACAGAACAATTGATGGGCCAGGTAAAGAAAGCTTCCACTTATCAATCTTTTAAAAAAAATTGATAAAAGACAAACAAACTCGTTCCAACTAGAGTTGGCCCATCAAGAAAGAAATTGTGACGAAGACTAAGTTGTTTTGTTTAGGATACCATTTTCTGATTGCCTAATTAGGCTAAGAAAAACCAACTTCTAAGATTCTTTAGAGAGGTCATTTGCAACATTCATGTCTGAATGTTCAGAAGTAGAACTAAATTGATTAAACACGTACAGCACAATCTGAATCACCTTTGAATATGGCAACCAAGGGATCATATGGTCTAATAATATTTCCAAAGTAAACTACATCTGTAACTTGTGGACTAGACAGGAAAATGCCTTGTGGGAGTCAATTGAAACATTCCTTCCTAAACCTTCAATAAAATGGTCCTTTATGGTGTAGTTCTTCATTTTAACCAGTAGGGTGGGCTGCAGTGTGTGGCATGATCCTACTGCTTATTAAAAAAAAAAAAAAGGTAGCCAACACGTGACCGCTTTGGTTTCTTTCCCCACCCCCTTCAGAATATACTGAGAATTTTTAACCCTTCTTATGCTTCACTTAAAGGCATACCTCCTGGATATTAACAGGCGCTGGCAGCAACAAATAGAAACCAGATAATTGTATATGTGACAATGCATACTTCATAAAGCAAGCTACAGACTGTCAGCAATCATTCTGGCTTTACACTAACACATTCCATCTACCACTGTTATTGTTCAACTGCTTCCAAAATAGAACCTGCTGAGTTGGAATATTTTCAACAGTAATGAGATTTTGACAGGCTTCAAAACATGTAAACCTAGGTACTTGTAGTATGTGGGTAAACATAGAGTAAAATGAATACATTTATCATATGGCAACCAGGCAGTCACAACCTGAAATGATTGGGCCACAGCTCTGTTTCCCTTGGACCACTGTATTCTCGGTGCTTAATTCTTATTACGAAGTCATTCAACTGAGTTTTCAACATGTTTTGACTTGCAGGGAAACATAATCAACTATACAATAATAAAAATACAGTCACTGAGCACGGGCTCTGGGTCATTATTTCTCATATATTATCTAATCCTTAAAAAGAATCCAATGATATCTTATCCCAAAGCTTCAGATAAATTGAAACACAGACATGAATGTGCCAAAAATCACACAAGTCACACATTGGTGGCAAATCCTGGCATTGATTTTTACCTTATCTGATTACTAAACTCTTAATCTAATCCACTGAGCAGTATACTCTCAAAATCTGCACGCTTTATAAATCATAATAATTACCCAAAGGCAAAGCATTCTGAATATTACTTGATGACTTAAATTTATGACATGTGCTATTAATTAATACTTCTTTTACTTTGTGAAAATAAATCTACAATCAACTGAATTAATTTGGGGCTGGAGTGAATAATATAGCAGGGAAGGCCTTCCATGTGACCAACCTGAGTTCAACTCCCCTGAGCACTGCTGGAAGTTAGCTCTGAGCTCTACAGATTGGATTTGGCTTCAAAAATGAGAAAATAATAAGTTTTTAGTTGTTGTGTGTGTGTAAAAAGAAAAAAAATTTTTGCAAGTTGCTGTGATACAAGAAGTTATAACAGGTATCAAACCCAAAGGTGACCAATGATCCAATCAAGAATAAACTAGTAATGAAGAATGAACTAGTGGGGCCTGAAGATCGCACAGTGGTAGGGTATTTGCCTTGAATGCAGCTGATTTGGGATGGACGGTGGTTCAAATCCTGGCATCCCATATGGGACCCTGTGATGGCCAGGAGTGATTTCTGAGTGCATGGCCAGGAGTAACCCCTGAGTGCCACCGGGTGTGACACCAAAACAAAACAAAAGAAAACAAACAAACAAAAAAGAATGAACTAGTGCAACTCATAGGTTAAAACTGATTGTAGTGGAATTGTTGATGCACATTTTAAATGTGATGTTTTGTCATAAACTTCAATCTTAGAAAAATGAAATACCACAACTTTTGGTTTAATTTGATAAATATATTGAATATTTTCTCAGCAGCTCTGACTGTCTTGAGTCTTGGATAGTTTGATGCTGGCTCACAAAAAATGAGGTAACATGTTCCACATATAAATGTAGGTTTGACCTGACTTCATTCAATTTTTTAAAATCCTTTATACTTTATGAATAAAAATAGTTTAAAATGGGACCGGAGAGATAGTGAAGCGGTAGGGCATTTGCCTTAGACGCTGAAGTACGGAAATTCGAATCCTGGGATCCCATATGGTCCCCCGAGCCTGCCAGGAGCGATTTCTGAGCATAGATCCAGGAGTAAGTAACCCCTGAGCACTGCCGGCTGTGACCCCCCCAAAAAAACAAAACAAAACAAAACAAACAAACAAAACAAACAAAAATAGTTTAAAATTATGACATTACATACAGTAAATTTATTACCATCAATTCATACCTCTCTATTTTTTATTCCTTTTTTTATTTCAAATATGGTCATGGACCTTAGCTTCCACTTCTAATCTACATTCTAAGATCATTCACATTATTTTGTTTATTTACCAACATTTCTGTTTGTTTCATTGACTTATAATTGCTTTATAATATTATGGAATTTTAGGGGCTGAGTTTCACAACCCTACGTGTGCAAAATTCTTACCACTCACACTACCACTCCAATGTCATCCCACCATCAAACAATTCAGTGCTCTAGACCCCTTCCTTTTCCATCAAGTAACCATTCCAAGTAGCCACCACAGTTTTTACTGAGTCTAGAAGTTTTGTTACCAATATTATATTTGAAAGGCCAGTTAGATTATAATATCTTCTACTAAGGAAGCATGGTACTATATATCTATAGGTTATATGTAAATGTAACAAAGATTTTACAAACGTACAAGGAGTAAAAATGAAACAGCAAAAAATGGATTTGGGGTTCGATTAGCAAACCAGAAAAGTGTAAAACATTTTGTAACATAAAACTTGAGAGTGATGTCTTTGTCAGTAATATCAACTCCAAAATCCTCACTATCAACATTTGGTCACTTTTAGAACAGAAATTTAACAAGAACTAACATTTCCTTATTTCATTTATTCATTTTTGGTTTGGGGACCATACCTCACAGTACTCAGGTCTTATTCCTGGCTCTGTGCTCTGAATTACTCCTGGCGGGCTCCTGGAGTAAGGAGAATTGGAGAGCAGCAGGCAATCCACCATACTATTGTTTCGGACCCTCTTATTTTTTTCCTTATTATTATTATTATTTTTAGTTTTTGGGCCACACCCAGTAACACTCAGGGGTTACTTCTGGGTCTGCGCTCAGAAATTGCTTCTGGCTTTGGGGACCAGATGGGACTCCAGGGGATGGAACCGAGGTTCATCCTAGGTCAGCCACGTGCAAGGTAAAAGTCTACTACCACTGTGCCACCCGTCTGGCCCCAATATATTTATTGTTTTTAAATTATTTTATTTAAACACTGTGGTTACAAAGTTATTCACAATATAGATTGGGTTTTTATTTCTCCCAGTTACAAAGTTGTTATGGTTGAGTTTCAATCCTACCCTTCATCAATGCACATTTTCTGCTATCAACATCCCCAATTTCCCTCCTGCCCTCCCCCCTCAGATACTCCGGTTGCTTCCAGATACTGGATGTTGTAAACAGTGCTGTGATGAACATAGGAATGCAGAATGTGTTTTTGAGCTTTTAGGGTATATTCCTATTAGTAGTATTTCTGGATCATATGGATCAGTTTCAAGTTTTTAAAGAAATACCTATATTGAAAAATAGTAAAAAATTAAAAAAAAAGAAATACCCATATTGTTTCCAAATTAAAATGAATTAAAGACTTTATAAATCATAAAACCTTTTAAAAACATAGGTAGAGCACGCCATGACACTTAAGCTAATGTGCATATTCAAGAATGAAACATCACTGATCAAGAAAGTAGAAGCAAAGGTAAACAAATGGGACTCCATGAAACTAAGAAGCTTCTGCACATCAAAGGAAATGGTGACTAAGCTTTAAACACTACCCACAGAATGGGTGCATATTCACCCCAAACTTATTAGGGGTTAATATCTAAGATATACAAGGCACTAGTAGAGCTTAGCAAGAAAACAACAACAACAACAACAACATCTAATCCCATACCAAAATAGGAAGAAGAAATGAACAGACATTTCCTCAAAGAAATTCAGATGGCCAAAAGGCACATGAAAAAAAAATGCTCCATATCATTAATCATTTGGGGAGATACAAATCAAAACAACAATGAGATACAATCTCACCCGAGACTGGCACTCAGCACATAGAACAAGAACAACCAGTGCTGGGCTGGCGTGAATGCATTCACTGCCAGGTCACAACAGTGCATACTAGTCAGGTTTGAGCTTAACCACAAACCACTGTATTATCTCCCAGCCCCCCAAAATGCACAGTTATTAAAGTGGACATAAGTGATGTCACTTTTAAATTATAAAAAAATCTTTTAGAGGAGAATTATGGTCAAGAACTTTTTTTTACCTGGTAAATCATAGCAAATACACTCAGCAGACAAGGGCAAAGATTAATCCTACTATTGCTTTACAAGACTCAGCAGTAAGTGGAAACTTTATTTTATATATCATATAAATCCCCTGTCTACAATTAAGTAGTTTCTTTCCTTTATTTAGTGATTCTTCAGCCAGCCTGGTAAACAATAATGATCAAACTGGTTTCTGGCAGAAGTATGTATTGATGGAGCAATGTGAAGCATTAGTGTTTTATAATAGAATCAGACTCAACCATCATATTTTTAATCCTTCAAATATCAAACAAATTCACGAAGTTTAAATTCAAGGAAGCAAGATAGTAGTCACTCATAAAAATATTTTAAGCAGAGGAACCACAGAATTTCCTATTCAAAGAAGCTATATTTTTCTCTTAAAATTTTGTGTTCATTGCATGAAAATTTGTCAGAGGCAGTACATCTGAGTCAAGAGTAATTTTTTTATTAAAAATAACCCATTTATTATAGGCTAGCAATATTTCAAGTGGCAGATCTACTGGTCTTTCAATTCTTTAAGTCTCTGATGGCAGATTTGACTGTGACAGCATAAGTGGTATTGTCGATCCAGGCACCACCCACCATGGTTTTCAGACAGGAACCACAGTGCCAGATGCCCACATCCTGTCTCTTCATCTTGTCTTGCCACAAAAGAAGCACATGTACTTGGTATGTTAGCTAATTTCATTATTCTTCATCATCTTCCAGAGAGAGATGCATTAATGAGTTCCATATTTACCCATGATCCACACTTTTCTTGGTGTGTTAAGCCATCTCACCATAAACCAGCTCAGGACACAGAGAGAAGTTAGGCTAATTCTTACTCTGAAAATCTATGTTTAGAAACTATACTGACTTGATTTTTTTTGTGTTGGGTCAGAGATAAAAGAAGTGATATGTTCATCCTTTTCTCCAGGCTCATCACATGAATATAAGGCAGTAATTAATTTAGCAAGTACCTCATTTTCTTTGCGATATCCTAAGGACTTATAATCAGAAATTCTATAAACTTTTTATTATCATATATATATTTTTAAAAGAATAAGATTGGGTTAAAAAGATATCTTTTAATTTCTATAAGTACTATATTACTATATATTTTTAAACTTACCTTTTTCAGTTACGTTTTAAGTCACAACTTAAACAACAACTACATATTGCTGCTTCTCAAACACCTAACAGCTGAATTTTCTATTTCATACCATCAGGGCTTGGCTCACAAAGTCATATGCAAAAACAAGTAAGAAGAAAAGAAGAAATAATATAAAGAACTATAAAACTGCAAAACCAAGAATCTACTAAAAAAAAAAAAGAGCAGGCATGACTAAATGAAATTAAGGTGGCACCTTTGCAGTAACAAACTTTGTAGTATTTTTTTTATTTTGGTAGAAGTATTTATCATAAAATATTAAGCATTCACCCAGGTTCAATTCCCCACACCACATATGGTCCCGAGTCTTTCGGGAATTTTTTTTTGGTTGTTTTGGTTTTATGTTTGTTTGTTTTTAGGTCAAACCTGGTGGTGCTCCGGGGTTATTCCTGGCTCTGCACTCAGAAATTGCTCCTGACAGGATGGGAACCACACAGGATGCCTGGAATCAAATCCAGGTCAGTCCAAGGTCAGCAGCATGCAAGGCAAATGCCCTATCACTGGGCAACTCTCAGGCCACCAGGCGTGAGTTATGAGAACAGAACCAGTAGTAATCTCTGAAGATTGCAAAATGTGCCCCCCCCCAAAAAAAAACAAGCAAAAATTAAAAACCTCCAGAGTAAAAGTTTCAAATGTTACAAGAAGGAAGAATATGTAAAAATTTTCTCTCCCTTGATTATTCTTCAAACTGATAAGCATTTCTTTGTTCTTTCAGTTCTTTGTGAGAGTTTTCTATAAATTTTATTTAGTTTTTTTTTTGGGGGGGGACACACAATATTGTTCAGATTTCACTCCTGCTGGAGTTCAGTGGCCCATAAACAGTACTAGGGATCAAACCTGGGTTGGTCATATTCAGGTCACACCTTTCTCATTGTACTAACTCTCTAGCCCCAATCTATTAATATTCTATCTAACTATAACATGTGTCCCTGTGTGTGTGAAGTTTATTTATTTTGGTAGTTTAGTTACATCTGGTGGTATTCAGGACTTTCTCCTGGCTCTATGCTTAGTGATCACTACTAGTGGGCTCAGGGAACCATATTGGGTGCCAGAGACAAAATCCAGATTGGCCAAGTTCAAGGAAAGTACCTTTACCCACTGTACTATCTCTCTAACTTCATGTGGTGAAAATTTCAAAAGTGACAAAGAATATAATAATGAAAAAACTTCTTTTCCATTCACAGAGGAAGGGAACAACAAGCAGAACAAGAAAAAACTGCAAAGAAAGCAAACAAAGAAAACTTCTTTCTTTCAACAGAAGTTTAGTTGTAGCCTTCCAAACATATCCTGTACATCAATAAATGCAAACACATTCCTGGCATGTGCTTCATACGCACACAGCCAGACACACATGTACAAATAAAAGTACTGTATACTGTCCAAATTACTTTTTTCACATATTATGCTTGAAGAAATTTTCTATCTTACACATATATGTGTGTTATTTTCTTCTTACCTTTAAGTAACATTTCACTAATGTGTATAACAATTTATTTAAACCAGTCTGCCACTGGTGAACTTTATGGCTGTTTAGAGTCTTTGTTGTTCAAAACAATTTAGAATGAATTTCTTGTATATAATAATATAGTGTGTATCATATAGAAGGCAGCAGCATCTGATTTCAAAGATTTCTTTCACTGTCATGTAAGTCAGTTCTTTTTATTATGCTATAAAATCATGTACTCTAGGGCCTGGAGAGATAGCACAGCGGCGTTTGCCTTGCACGCAGCTGGTCCAGGACCAAAGGGGGTTGGTTCGAATCCCGGTGTCCCATATGGTCCCCCGTGCCTGCCAGGAGCTATTTCTGAGCAGACAGCCAGGAGTAACCCCTGAGCACACCAGGTGTGGCCCAAAAACCAAAAAAAAAAAAAATCACGTACTCTAGAATAGGACATTCAAAATGAAAATCAAAGTCTTAGAATATTTTTTAACATTTAAAAGAAAAGAGTGAGCTGTTAGGTTACACCTTATTTTACCCAAAACAAAGATCATCCCTGGTTTCTTTAAAACTGTATGTTTACAATTTGGTTTCACACAAAATAAAGATCATCTTATATGTAAATCTGGGCAGGACAAGCTCAGGTTAGCCTGAACTATCTGCCCTTACTATGTCCTTACTGCCCCACCTGGGGGTGGTCTCTGTGCTCAATAAAAACAGTTCTGACAGGCAGCTTGCTGGTGATGCAAGATAGAAGACTGCCAGACAATGGGTTTTCACCCTCAGCCTGGCTTGGATTATTTCATGTGTGACTGACCCTGACCCTTATTCAGACTCATTCACCTGGGGTTGGAGATACTGCACGTGGGGTGGTTTTACAGTGAGTCTTTTTTTTTATCATTTTTATTTTAAAACTATTTTGGTGGCCAGCTCAATAGCATTGTAGGTAGGGCATTTGCCTTGCATACAGCCAACCGGGGTGAGATCGTCAGCACCCCATATGGTCCTCAGGAGTAATTCCTGAGCACAGAGCATGATTAAGTGTAGCTAAAAACAAACAAACAGACAAACAAGTTTGTGTTCTCTTCTTAACTATGGTTTTTTCTCTCCTCTGCTTTTTTCCATTCTGGAGAAATCCATGTTCTCTCTTGAACACTGTATTCCTCTTTCTCTCACCTCACATCTTTCTAAGTAGATTTCTTTAAAAAACAAACAAGCAAACAAAAACTTCGCTTTCTTCACTTAAAAAAAAACTACTTTATTTTTTACAGTAGTTGCAAAACAGTGCATTGATTTTTTCAATGCAGTATTTCACTCTAAAACATCCTAACCAGTAAATGTTACAGGAAATAAAATGTTTGAAAAGTATCAAAGTAAGTAACTTCCAAAACAATCCATGTGTGTGTATGTGTAAGCATGTGTGTATATGTATGTATATCCTCTTTTTACAGATTAATTTGTATAAGATGTAAAAAATAAGGAAAGCGACAGGGAAGGACTAAAGGAAGTCAAGTCACAACAGCAGATGTCAAGATTGTTGATGCTAAAAGATTGGGCTAAAGCCAAAGTTAGAAGTTTTCGTCCTGTATATATTCACCCTCACACATGCTCCTTTAAATCCTCCAAAGATACAGAAGACATTCTGAAAGATTTCTTTTTTTTTAAGTAGTATAGGCTAAGATATTCTAGGTTCATTGTCAACACTTGTGTTTATAAAATATTAGCATTCCAGGAATAGTGAAAGAAAGATACTTAACAATAAATTATGAATATTGTAAATTCAGACTTTTTCTTACATTTGCAAACACGTCATAAATTTGGGTTGTATTTCTTTATATAAATCCTACTTACAACCATGCTAAAACCTTTTGGCATAAATGCAAAGAATATTTTCATAAATAAAACTTAGTAAAATCACTGTACACTCCATTAATTCAAAAACACTTCTCTTCAACTTCAAAGGGAAACCCTTTTCTTCTTTTTCCCCCCTCAGTGCAAAGATGGTGTTTCTTTGCTGCTTTAATGGTTTGCTTCTTGTAGTTGTCATAACTACATGCTCCAAGTATGTGATAGTAAGAGACAAGAAGTTAAGTGATACCCATGCTTCGATTCAACATGCCTCAGACATTACAGAGCAGTAAACTCATAAATCTAACCTCTGAAGTGCCTACCAATAAAAATTCTATACAGACATTCTTTAAATATGAACCTCACAAGGATAGACATGGTGAGTTGTGTAGTCCTACATTAGCTGGAACGAATGAATTTTATGAGAAGATATAAAATATATATTAACCTCTTTTAATACATAAGGGATTAGAGAGATAGTATGGGGTTACAGTGCCTGCTTTGCATATGACCAACTGTGGTTCAATCCTTGGTATCACACATAGTGTCCTGTTTACCACCAGAAGTAAGCTCTGTGCACAGATCCAGGAGTAGTCCCTGAGCAACACTGGGTGTACACCTCCTACCCCTAAAGAAAACAGTAAGTACTTGGTACCCTTTAGGAAATACTAAGTGGCAAGCTCTCTCAAAATTTCATCCTCTCATTATAACTCATTACAGCGCATAGCTATGGAGTTGATATTATTAGGGAAATTTTGCAGCTGAGATGATTAGATTGTTTACTATAGCTCACAAAGTTTGTTAATACCTCTCTCTGGGATTCATGTAGAATATCAGAGCTCATGTGTTTTTTTTATAAGAAATGATTACACTTGAAACAAAACAATTTTCCTCCTTTTTTGTCCTTGATGATGTTGAAATGACCAAGGGTTGCATATTTGGTTGTGGTAGTCATCAGGAGCCACATTCTATGTAATGTTCACACAAACTTAGGTTGTGGGGCTGAGGCTCACACATTAGAAGCGATACTGGGGGACTGGGCAGTGGCGCTGGAGGTAACGTGCCTGCCTTGCCTGCGCTAGCCGAGGACCGACCACGGTTAGATCTCCTGGTTTCCCATATGGTCCCCCAAGCCAAAAGCGACTTCTGAGCTCATAGCCAGGATTGTAACCCCTGAGCGTCACTGGCTGTGGCCCAAAAACCAAAAAAAAAAAAAAAAAAAGCCATACTGGGGTGACACTTGGCTTGTGGGGTCTCACACCTACCAAGCACATGCTCTGCTTCTGAGTGACAACTCTGAGCCGCATCTCAAAAACAAAATCAAAATGGGATTGGAGTACACTCAGATGTAGTGTGCTCAGACACCACTTCTGACAGTATTCAGGCCACCATATGCAGTGCCCAATTCAATCCATTGTCACAGCATCCCACAAGCAAAACAAAACAAAATAAAAAACAGTGTTTTAACCTCTGTACTCTCTCTGTCTCATAAATTTTACTATTATTTTTATTTATTTATTTATTTATTTTTTATGGATCACACCCAGCAGCGCTCAGGGGTTATTCCCGGCTCTATGCTCAGAAATTGTTCCTGGCAGGCTCAGGGGACTATATGGGATGCCGGGATTCGAACCACCATCCTTCTACATGAAAGGCAAATGCCTTACCTCCATGCTATCTCTCCGGCCCCCTTACTATTATTTTTAAAGCTCACTACTCAGTGTTTTATGTGTCAAAGAAACGTATGTGTTTTATACATTAATGTGCTGGGTATCAAAATAGAAATAAAAGAGTATCATACCTTTTTATTTATCTCAATATGGATTTCTTTTATGTTTTCATTATGGGAGTTTTTTTAAATAGACAAAAATAGATAGAACAGTGAAACAACCCCTATGTACAACTCATCAATAATAAGAGTTAATTAATTAAAGATTGTTAATTAATAAAAGTTAATAATAAGAGTTCATTTATGATCTATATTGATTCATCTATACCCACTCCATAGCTCTCTCTAACCCTAACCTCACTCCATATTATTTTGATTATGCAGACATCTATCACTTTATCTTTAAATATAACAGCATACATTTCCCTAAGATAAGGACTCTCTAAAAAAAACATAAGCACAATATAATTATACATCTAAAAAATTAACAAAACTTTTCTAACATAAAATATCCAGTCAACGTTCAAATTTCTAATTTTCTCATAAATGTAATTTTTATAGTTTGACTCAGGATGCAAATAAAGTCTACATATTAGTTTATATGCTTTAAAATCTCTTAATCTATAGTTAATATGACTTTGTAATAACATTTTATTTATTCACTTTGCACTATTTGCTTTTGCCAACCTGTTTTTAGGCATTAATTTCCTTTGAAAAATGGCTTATCATTTCAAAGTAAGATTTTTATGATTCACACAGAGCAAATTTTTCTTATTGAAATATGCTGAATGAGTCTCAGAAAACCTCTGTACTACTCATACAAAGAATCTTCAAGATGGCAAGAAATTTCATTGGCTCATATTTATCACTATAAAACATACTGAGGATTAAAAAATATATAATTTTGTTATACAGATTGATAAAATTCTCAAGGTCTTTGTAAAATTTTCATTCAAACACCATGTCATTTTTAGACATTTTGTCCATGGTGGGTAATTTTGATAGTATTAAGATGCTTGTGTAGCAATGAACTTTGAATTATTAACATGATACCTCATATCTGAAATTTTGATTAAACTATAATTAATAAAAACTATTAACAATTAACTTGTTTTTTTGTTTGTTTGTTTGTTTTGGGTCACACCCGGCAGTGCTCAGGAGTTACTCCTGGCTCCATGCTCAGAAATTGCTCCTGGCAGGCACGGGGGACCATATGGGGTATAGGGATTCAAACCGATGACCTTTTGCATGAAAGGCAAACGCCTTACCTCCATGCTATCTCCCAGGCCCCAACAATTAACTTGTTTTTATATAAGAATAAACTAAACAAAATGAAGCAAATCAGTTTGCTGGATATCACAGAATAAAATATTGTCATGTTACCTAAAGGACACATTAATATTTTTGTCTAGACAACTGATCAATAAACTCTTATTAGATATCTGATTAGTGAAATAGTAAAAGCTCCTTGAAAAATATTCTAATAAATTTCCTTTGTAGGACTTTAAGTAAACAATTAAATAGAATAAAGTTCTTAAAATAATCTGGACTTGAATTAACAAATTATCAATGTCTTGTTAAAAACAAAAAGTCTCTCTTAATTCTTTAATCATATTTGAGTTCATTAAAACATTTCACATCCTTTCATTAGTTATAATTTAAATTATATTTTATTTTGCCTATTTCTTTTTTTTTTTTTTTGGTCACACCCAGTAGTGTTCAGGTCTTCTGGCTCTACACCCAGGGATCATTACTTGTTTGCTCAGGGAACCACATGGGGTGCCAGAGATCGAACTTGGGTTGGCTTCCCACAAGGCAAGCACTCTACCCACCATATATCAATTCAGCCCCTTCTTATTCATTCTTTATTAACTAACATCTTTCAGGAAGTTAACATTGGATCAATAAGAAAATGGGTAAAAATGTGACGTAGAAATATTTTCATAAGTATGAACAGCATTCCTTTTTAATTTTCTTAGTTGAATCACCATGTGATACAGAGTTAAAAATTATCGATGGTTAAACTATATTTTCTTACTATTTATTTTGTCTGATATCATGTTTACACATAGTCATTATAATTCTGCAAAGAGACTGTAAAATACAGCAGGGAAGAGTTGTAAGAGTATATATAGTTCTGGAATGGCTAATGAGTAAGGCTCTGATTAGGGCAATGAAAATGGCAGATGAAATTAGAC